>JAODAL010010982.1:45000-102194 GCA_025379985.1 Phyllomedusa bahiana | reverse complement strand
CCAAGGCAAAACTTCCCCTAAATAAAAGGGGTCTTTGTCGCCCTATTCTGATTGTCAATAGTTCTCCATGGGGTTTTAATGGGACACGTCGCTCCTATTCTTTTTGGCTGTTTATCCCGACCATAAAAAGCTTAAACAATTTGAATTACTGATTTCCCGAAAATTTCTCTATTGAAATTTCCCTTATTAGCCCGGTCTCGCGAAAAAGGTTGTTGGGATTTTATTTTTATTTTAAAAAGAAGGTTTCAGCCTTTACTAAAATTTTTACACTTAATAAAAATTTTTTTTTTTTAGCATACCCCATGCCCCGCCTGAGAGCCAATTGCATGGCCCCCATCTCCCATAGACTACAAGGGGGAGAAGTACTCGCGCTCTGGGGCGGATAGCCAAGCCCCCTAGTCACCAATCGCTCTTTCGCTTTTTTAAACGTATTTTAAACTGTCCCCCCTTTTGATCGTTTGGGGTCAAATTCTCCAAAGTTTTAATGGGTCTTTGTCGCCCTATTCTGTTGGCTGAGCTACCAAGCCCCCGCTATTAAACCAATCACTCTTTTCTCCCTTTTTTTCTGTATTTTTTAACTGTCCCCCCCCCTTTTATTTATTGGTCCCTGTTTCCAAGGTTTTTAATGGTTCATGTCGCTCCCATTTTGATTGGCCTTTTTTTCCACCAATGAGAATAGCTTTCAGAATTTGAATTACTGTATTTCCGCTAATTTCCTATATCCTAATTCTTGAATTAGGATATTGGAAAGTGATTTTGTTTTATGTATTTTTTATTTTTAAGGTTTCAGCTCTTTTTCTGAGAATGTTGAACGCCTTTATAAAGGCGATGTTTGATTCATACTCCGCACCGACATGTGGAATGATTTCTCGCTGTTTTCCAGCCTGTCTCGCATCGGAACAGATTTTCGGCGCAGTCCCGCACGGCGCCTAAGTCCCGCACTGCGCCCATGTCCCCGCACTGTGCCCCACACACTGGCGAGGCGCAGGGAACTTTTCCCCGCATGTACGAGTGCACCTCCTCGGACGGCGAATCTTCGGCGCAGCGCCGCACTGCGCCTCAGTCCCGCACTGCGCCTAACACACTGGCGAGGCCCGGCGGACTTTTCCCCGCATGCATGACCGCACTACCTCCGGCGGCGAATCTCAGGCGCAGCGCCGCACTGCGCCCAAGTCCCGCACTGCGCCTAACACACTGGCGAGGCGCGGCGGACTTTACATGGAATGTATGAGCGCGCCCCGGTGCCGACATAAATCAGGCGCAGATTTCACCGGAAAACTAGCGGAAAAGCGCGCCCGACCCGGCGAGCTTCATACATGTCGTCCTTTGTGTCTATCATAGTTGGTCTACCTATAATGTCAATTATAGGCCTCTCATCTTTTTAAGTGAGAGAACGTACACAATTGGTGGCTGACTAAATACTTTTTTTTCCCCCACTGTATATACAAATGTCTGATATTGATACCCCTAATATTTACGTGTCCAGTGGCTATCCCGCCTATACTCGTGAGGTCCCCAAGTAACATACAATGTCTCGGATGTTTAAATAAAGCAGCCAAAGTATAATGATTAATTTAACCCCCCAGGCTGCAGCGTCTTAAGTCTGTAGGTCCATTCAATTTTTTTACTAAGTACTTTATTACCCATGTTTCCCTTCCTAGATGACACATTGATTTTTTTTCTATACAGACAAAGGATAATCCTGAAAGGGACCCTGCATGTTCCTGCCAGATGTGTCTCGCCAGAGGAGTTTCATGTCTGTTTCACATCACCCATATGCTCATTAATCCGTGCTCTTACTTGTCTGATCTTCTTACCCACATATTGTTTACCGCAGATACAACTACATAGGTAAACTCCTCCCTGGGTATGACAGTTCATAAAATCACGGATCTTAAAATTTTTTCCTGTCACATTACTTTTGAATTCCTTTGTCTGACAACGTAAGAACATCCAATAGAGTGCGCTGTGGAGATCCTCAGCTCTTTTCCCATAAGCCTTTGCTTAACGTAAGAACGGGCTTCACATCTGCCGCATCTTAGATCCCCAAGGGTCTTTTTTTCTAGCCAGGTTCCTTCCCTCTTCGGGGATATATAGCGACTATGAACTAGTCTGTCCCTTATTGATGTACCCCTACGATACGTATGTTGAGGCTCTTTTTGCAGACATTCAGTCAGATCTTTATCGAACTGCAGGACACACCAGTGTCTATGTAGGATCTTAATTATCTCATCATTGTGATCATCATAGGTCCCAATTATTCTAAATTGTGTTATTTCCTCGTTTTCTCTTTTGGTATTGGAATTTAACAGATTATTTCTATATCTCTTGTCAGAGGATATTTAAATGCCGGTTTAAGAACTGAGGGAGGATATCCCATCTCAATGAATCTTTCTCGCAACTCACTAGCCTGTTGATGATAATTAGAGATGGGCGAATTTCTCGAAATTTGGTTCGCTCACTTCGGCGAATTTCCCGACAAAAAATAACTTCGTTCCGAATTACTTGGGACGAATCACGTTAAAAAACAGCTATTTCCAGGCTGCACAGAGCCTGCAGCGTGCTGTAGAACATTGCGCCATGCTTAAATATGCAGAGGGAGCTTGGTTTGGTCTTCATACAATGTTGTGTTTTAGTATGACACGCACATGACTGCCGCCGCTCTTAGAATCGCTTCACACTAAAATTCCCAGGGCACTTAAGAAGGCAAAACTGACAAAAAAAAACAATCGGCAATGTAGCCTGATAAAGTCATGGCAGCGACAGCTGGAAAAAAACAAGCTGAGGGCTCAGGTGGCAACATCAGTGACAGAATGTGGAGGTGACGGCGGCAGCCACAGCAGCATGAGGTCAGAGAGTGGCACAATGACATTCTGGAGGTGGCAAAAACAGGAGTAGGCCAAAGAGTGGCACAATGACACTGTGTGGAGTTGACGGCATCAACAGCAGCATGAGGTCAGACAGTGGCACAATGACATTCTAGAGGTGGCAAAAAAAGGAGTAGGCCACAGAGTGGCACAATGACACAGTGTGTAGGTCATGGCAGCAGCCACAGCAGCAGCATGAGGTCAGACAGTGGCACAATGACAGAGTGTGTAGGTCACGGCAGCAGCCACAGCAGCAGCATGAGGTCAGACCGTGGCAGCAACGAAGGAAAAGGTTGTCCAGCAATGCAATTGTAACATCCGTAAAATTCAGCAAGCAGACACAGGTACAAAAAATGGCGACGCGTTTCGGGGTGTCACCCCTTCATCATGGCCTGTCACACTGGGTAAGAGCTAATCTTAAATGCAGCCAATAATCATATCGCAGGGAACTCACCTGTGCCGTAACTCTGAACACGCCGCTGCCGAACTAACAGTTCACTTCCGATGGCGCCGATGACAGGAAACGGCGCATGCGCAGAAGCCGGACACTAGCAGAACTCATCGCGCATGCGCGAATGCTCCAGAGCCGGAATCTGCGAGACCGATGCCATACACCCGTCTGCGGCGCTAACCAGGAGCGGCAATCTATAAGCACGCACAGAGACACGGAACAGGGACCCAGTGAGACATAAAAACAATACATAAAACAACAGAAAAGAAAACTGACCCAACAAACACAGGAAAATAAAACAAAATAGAAAAAAGATAAGAAAGACAGAACAGTAATAGAATACAATTAATGAATGTACCAGAAAATGCGCAATACTGTTATCAAAAATGTAAAAAATCACACTGGGTCCCTGTTCCGTGTCTCCGTGCGTGCTTATAGATTGCCGCTCCTGGTTAGCGCCGCGGATAGGTGTATGGCATCGGTCTCGCAGATTCCGGCTCCGGAGCTCTTGCGCATGCGCGATGAGTTCTGCTAGTGTCCGGCTTCTGCGCATGCGCCGGCGTCGTTTCCTGTCATCGGCGCCATCGGAGGTGAACTGTTAGTTCGGCAGCGGCGTGTTCAGAGTTACGGCACAGGTGAGTTCACTGCGATATGATTATTGGCTGTATTTAAGATTAGCTCTTACCCAGTGTGATAGGCCATGATGAAGGGGTGACACCCCGAAACGCATCGCCATTTTTTGTACCTGTGTCTGCTTGCTGAATTTTACGGATGTTACAATAAAAGTTTCATGATTTTACTACTGGCCATTGCATTGCTGGACAACCTTTTCCTTCGTTGCTGCCATTCCTCCTTGCCTGGAGGGTCCGTGCAATCCACCTGACAAGCGGTGAGCTGAAATCTCTATGTGTGTGTGCATTTGCTGTTGGTTTTTTCGTGCTCACGCTTGGGTCCTAAAAAACTTTGACTGATTTGCTACGTGTCTATACGGATACGTTCCACAGTTTGATAGAAGTGGGATATATAGGACCATAGATATGGCCACATTGTCTATGTTAACAAGACAACAAAAAGCAGCACAGGTACTGATCAACAAACTCAGGATCTACACTTGTTACTGAAAAAGTTGGAAAAATGCTCAACTCGTGAATTGAAGGTTTGGTGGGATCTGATCACACTGAACAAATATGTGCAAAAACAAATGATACTTCGCGGTCTGAGGATCAAAAAGTTTCCCACTACCGTCTATTCCGATGTATTCTCGGCTGAATGGAATCAGATATTAAGCGAGTGTTCAAATCGGCTAATGCAACTTATTATTAAATATGAAGCGCAACAGTTGGAAACTTTGGCAAGTGAAATTGCAACACTGGAATCCAGTCTGAACGATTATAAATCCTCTGCTCAATATACCAGGGAATTTGACCGCATGCAAAATTCCCTGTCCACTATGGAATCTGCTATAATGGAAACAAAAAAGAAAAAATTTCGAAGGGACATTGCAGACTATGAAAACGATCAGGTCTACAGTTGGTCCAATAAACATGGTCCGCCTGACTTTCCCAAGTCCATACTGCGCAACAATGGTCGGACATTTCGCAGGTATACACGTAAAAATAAGAAGGTCAGCTTTGATTCTGAGTCTTCGGATTTGGGAGAAACATCTGATGATACCAGCATAGCGTCCAATGATACAAATACATCACATGGTTCCACCTCCAAATCTGTATCAAAAAACGATCGATCAGGAGAGGTGGCAGGAAGCATACCAAGGGATGTCAGGAAAAAGACAAGGACTATCAGATAACCACACCGGACAATATTGATATCATCAATCTCTCAGATGTGTCTCTTACCTCTGATCAACAAAGAGTTCTCAAACTTGGACTTAATTTTGCAATTCAACAGCCTTTTCATCTTTTTTCTACAGTTAAGAGCATAAATAAATTTGTGAGGGATTTGACGGTCAGGCGACATTTTTTGAATACGGATGACTCTGACTTTAGATGTAATGTTGACAATGATGTTAATTAGTTTTCTAATAGAAACTTTCATGAACAAATGTCTGTGCTTTCCTTACAGGAGTTGGCGTCTGAGAGCAATGAGGTAAATACATCAGCGATTTCTCTTCCATCATTCAGAGGTAAAAACCCATATTATTATCCCTTACAATCACGCATTGACTGTATAAACACATTTCAGTCACTAGTATTACAAGACTTAACCGCATTACATCAGTCGTCTCCATTTGTTCCTTCTAATTTGTCCACCAAGGACAGGAAGACCATTTATGAGCTTCAAAATATGCCACAATTAATTTTCAAACATGCTGACAAAGGAGGGTCTATCATGGTTTTGTCAAAAACATTGTATCAGTCGCAGATGCTGCTTTTGCTTTCGGACGCCAACACCTACCAGGTGTTATGTGCTAACCCCACTTTACTTTTCCAGGAACAATTACGCTACCTTTTACAGGAGGGTGAAGCATTAGGAATAATATCTTCCTCTATCTCAGAACGCTTATTTGTCACGGACCCTATAGTTCCGATCATCTATGGGCTACCCAAGGTACATAAAAAATTTGACCCCCACCCATGGACCAATTTGTTCTGGGTTTGGATTCTTTTTGAGCGTTTGTGGTGGGAGGATTTATCTCCAAACCCCTGGTAGTGCCCCCCGGCTCCCCTAAAGTACTGAGTTGTTCTTCAGTTATGGAAAAATAATCTGGCACCCCTTTTTCCTGGGTTACGTGTTCGTAGAATCCCCTGTATATTTCCCATACCACTGGCGTCCCCCTTTTTAGCTCCCGTTTCATTTTTCTAAATATAGTGATTTTTCCCCCAGATTTCCCAAAATTTTTCTTAGACTGTTAATTTTCTCTGCCCCACAATTTTTTTTTTTTGACGTTTTTTTTTTTTTGCGCTATGTGGTGTCCCCCATGGGGAAAAATTTTCTTTTCTTTAAATTTGCATGGCCGGTTTAAAACACAGTTTTTTTTTTCGATGGTTTTTTTTTCGAGTCCAGGGTTTTGGGATCATGTGACAGTTATTGTTTGGCAGGGTTCTTCGTGGGGTTTTCTCCTTCATAGAATTTCCCCAACAAAACCCCTGATTTTTAATTTTTTTTTAAAACCCCCTTTTATTCGGAATTTTTCCTTCTTAGCCCTAACATCTGGGATTCCCGTATGCAAATTCGAAAAAAACTTTCCCAAAAAAAACCCATTATGGTAATACCATTTTGCATTTTCTCCCCTTTCACCCAAACTGGTCTATTATTCCTTGGAGGCTGACTGGGCCCAAAACGGAATTGCTCTTCTCAAACTAATTTTTCTGTTGGAAAAACTCATCAGAAAGGCTGTTGGTTCGCTTTTACCAATGGGCTATTGCCCTGCCCGCAAATTTGGTAAAAAAAGATGCGCTCCTTGTGTTCCCCCAACAAGGTACCCAAAAGGCATCTAAAATTCCTACTCTAGCTGTAGAATACAATGTTTTTTTTCCGGATTCAAAAAATATTTCATAAAACTTAAGGTCCTTTTAAAGTGACCTTTGAAACTAGTTTACCCCAAGGGTTTGAGAGTAGTTGCAAAGAAAATCCCGTACTTCGGGGACGTTGGTTCCAATTTTTCTGCTCCCTTTGCTCGACAGAAATTGGCTCAGCATCGGGTTTTCTAAAAATGTGGGCATTTCTTGCAAAAAGCCCTTTTTTCAAAGGTACAAAAAGGTTTAAAATCCGGGTAGACATTACCGTTTAGACAATTTCTTAAATTGTAACTCAACGTCTGTTGTTTATATTGTGGAATGCACTCATTGTCATCTGTACTATGTGGGACCAACTATTCGCAAGTTCAAGATATGGGTGTGCGAACATCTTAATTACATCGATAATCCTGGTACCCGCAACATTTCCAACGCTGCCCGTCACTTTATTAATGTACATCGTTCCAATACTAAGTTCTTTCGAGCATTTTATTTTTTTGAGTATCATTAAATAAACGAGGAGGTGCCCCTTCTCGCATCCGTAACTTTGGAAGGTTTTGGTTTGTAACATTAATTTTTTATGGCCCAAAGGATTAAATATACGCAATGAAATCTTATATCACTACTGATTGTAGTTTACATGTTTTTATTCCTTGGGACAGTGTTGTGGCAGGCTGCCTTATTCCAGTTGTGTGTAGTAATGTGCTTGTCCCTTTCCTTTATTTTATTGTGTTTTTTTAAATTTTTTGAAACATTTTTGGCTTTTTGGTACATTATTAATTGTTTTCTATTACTGTTCTGTCTTTCTTTCTTTTTTTTTTTTGTTTTATTTCTTGTTTGTTGGGTCAGTTTTTTTTTCTGTTGTTTTTTGTATTGTTTTTATGTCTATGGGTCCCCCTTTCCCCGTCTCCGTGGGCTTTTTGATTTCGCTCCTGGTTGCGCCGCCGAGGGTTATGGGATTTTTTTCTCGCAGATTCCGGTCCGGGCCTCGCGTTTCGGAGAGTTCTGAGGTCCCGCTTTTGGCATGCGGGGCGGCGTCTTTCCGTCACGGGCCCCCGGAGGGTGTTAGTTGGGGGGCGGCGTGTTCGAGTTACGGCACAGGTGGTTCACTGCGTTGATTTTTTGGTGTATTTAAGATTTAGCTCTTACCCCGTGTGATAGGCCGTGAAGGGGTGCACCCCCAAACGCATGCCATTTTTTGTACTGGTCGGTTGCTGAATTTTTTTGGGGGTGTTACAATTTAAAGTTTCATGTTTTTTTATGGCCCCTTGCATTGCGGAAACCTTTTTTTTCGTTGCTCCATTCCTCCCTTTCCCGGAGGGTCCCTGAAACCACCTGCAAGGGTGGCTGAAAACTCTATTGTGTGAGCGTAGACGTGGCACAATGCACAGTGGTGTTCCGACACAGAGATAGGTCGAAGTGGCACGATTACACAGTGTGTGGTCATGGCGCGCCACAGAGCAGCTGAGGTAAGCGGGGGCCAATGACGTGGGTAGGTGCGGGGGGGAGCAGCCCCAGCAGTTTTGGTCGGGCGTGGCACAAGACATTCGGGGTGGCAAAACAGTAGTAGGGCCCCAGGTGGCACAATGACAGGGGGGGTGCGGCGGGGCGTTGAGGTAGCGTGGCCAAAGACTTTGGAGGTGGCAAAAAATGGAGTAGGCCAGAGTGGACAATGACAGAGAGTGGAGGTGACGGCGGCAGGGCAAAAGATGAGGTCAGGAGTGGCACAAAGACCAGTGTGGATGTCCCCCGGGACCGCAACAAAGCGATGAGGTAACCCGTGGCACAAGAACAGTGTGTAGGTCACGGCGTAGCCCCCAGCAGCGATGGGTAAGACAGTGGCACAATGACAGTGGGTAGGGCACGGGCAGCCCAGCAGCGATTAGGTCGACAGTGGGACTGACTTTGGAGGGGCAAAAAAATAGTGGCACCAAAAGTTGACAATGCAGAGAGTCGAGGGGGCGGCGGCGCAGATGAGGTCAGACAGTGGGGACAATGCATTCTGGAGGTGGCAAAAACTGGGTAGGGCCACAGAGTGGGACAATGACGAGTGGGAGGGGGGCGGGCAGGGAACGCATGAGGTCAGAGAGTGGCACTGCACGTGGGATTTTCACGGCACCCGCAACAACGCAGATGAGGTCAGGGGCAGTGGCACAAAGACAGAGTGTGGGGTGGGGGGCAATAACCCCGTCCCTGGTTTAAAGATGGTTGTGCCAGATGGGGGAAATGTCAGCAGATGTGTGGCATCAGGCGGGGGCGGATAGAAAAAAGTGGTGAGGCAGGTAGTTTGAACCCCGATCTTTTTCCAGTTTGGGTGAGGCTCATGGTGATTGTTGACGCCTAAGTCTTGGGGGTGTGGAAAAACTGGCCGTTTCCCGTGTTAATCTTGAAAAGGTCAGTGTTCACATTTCCGTGGCAAGCGGGTTTCCTTGGGGGATCGATGGCCCCCGCCCGCATGAACACTTGTTGATGCCACATATGGCCGGGGAGGCGCTTCTCCACTGAAAATCGGCAAGTTGGGCAAACCCTCCCGTTTGGTGCCGTGCCAGGGATTTCTAATGTGGTGGCGAGTGTGTCCTGTAGGCCCCACCTGTTGGTTCAGGGTTGCTGGTCCCTGTGCTGTGGGGGACTGCCCCTCACTGGGGGTGAAGGAAGCGTCTCGTGCTCCAGCTTAGGTTGCTGTGATGGGGGTACTGCTCCGACCCCCCCCTTTCCCCCGCGCCACGGCAGTGTAAAGGGGGAAACTGAAGAACCCCCCGGTAGACCTGTCGAGGGGGCGAGCCGCAATAGGCAGTGGCCAACTGGGGCTCGGAGGATTTCCTTAGTATTTGAGTTTTCTCCCTCTCAATAGTGGGAAAAAGGCTCCCCCTTTTGGACCGGTGCGGGGTCCAATAGGGTGGTTTCCGAAGTATCCCCCGCGGGTGCTGCTATCGGCTGTCAAAGCTCTGCACAATGGACCCCGGGGGCTCCCCGCCCCCTTCCACGTATACTGCCCCGGTGCTTTCGGGTCATCTGCCTTGTTTCCCCATCTATTTCCTCCTCCCCGCTGCTCCTCTTCTTTTCACTGCGTAGAAAATCCCTCATTCACCAGACAAAGCTTTGCTCCAAATTTTCCTCCATTTTTTCCCCACCAGACTCATGTTTCCCCGGTTTGTCGCCCGTTCCGTCCCCCGCCCCGGAAAATTTTTCAGGATTGTTCCAGGGAAAGAAGCAGTGGTTGATGTTATTACCCGTAGTCCTGGCGTGACAAAAACTGGCCCCCCCGTTTTGGGTCAAAACGGCAGGGGTCCGCATGGCTGCCTGGTGCATCAAAGTTACACGGGGAGTATCTGTCTGCCTGGATATCAAAAAATCGTTAAAGACCTTTCTCTGTTCATACGTCGGTCCAACATGTGCAGGTGGAATTCCAATGGGGGGAAACATTGGGTATCAGGTGTGTTGGGGGGGCCTTTTGACTGCTGCAACTCGAGGAGGGTGTTTGGTTTTTAGGAATGGATGAAATGCTGCAAAGTTTCCTGGCCATTTTCAGAATCTTCTGAAGTTTGGGGAAGATTCAGGGCCTTTTCACAACCCGATTGAACACATGGGCCCCGCGGGGCATTGGCCATCCCTCCCGGTGAGCGGGACCCTTTTCTCCCATTTTCCCCTCCCATGGTTCCGATTTGCAGTTGGGGGAGAAAACCATAAATCGATTTTTTTGCTGCATGTGCGGAGGCGTTCCCCCCGTGTGAATTCATTCGGAGGCAAGCAGGTGTAGAAATGCGGACCTGTGCCCTACCTGTGGTTGATTTGGGGCAGTCTTGGGGGGTGGATGGTGGTGGGGGAGGAGGGGGGGCGGGGATTGGTCAGGGCCGTGTTTTACAACGTGGATGAGAAAAACGCCCCTCTCTGTCCAAGTTGTTTGGGGTGCCCGGGAGGAAGCAATTCCCAGGGGCTGTTGTATTATTTTAAAAAAAACAGCGTTTTTACAATAAAATCCACTTTATTTTTGGTGCTCAATTCTTTTGCGCAATTTTACATTCCAGGGGTTTTAAATTTAAACGTTGTTTGCTGTTGTGGTCCTAAAGAAACGTTTTTTTACCCCCAAAAAAATAATTTTTCCTGTAGCCTAAATTACAAGCGGGTTATTATAATTTTTTCTTTGTTGTGTAGGTGAAAAACACCATTTTAAAAAACTACAAAACCGTGATTTTTGGTTTGCGCATTGTTTGGCGCAATTTACATCCAGGGGTTAATTAAGCGTTGTTTTTCTGCTGTGGTGACTAAAATAAACCGTCTTTCACCGCCAAAAAATACATTTTTCCTGCAGCCTAATTCACAAGCGAAGGTTAATTACAATTTATTCTCTTGTTGTGTAGCGTAGAAAACACGCCATTGTAACACGCTACAAAGCTCGTAGTTTGTGGTTGCTCAATTGTTTGGCGCAATTTACATCCAGGGGTTAATTAAGCGTTGTTCTGCAGTTGTACTCAGTAAAAGAAACTTTGTTTTTCACCGCCACAGAAGAAATTCTGTAGCATAATTCATATCCGAAGGTTAATTAACCCTGTTTGTGCTTTTATATTCAGTAAAATACACAGAGTTTTTAAACGGCACATACAAGTAAATTTTTTCTGCCCATTTGTGGAGCGCAATTTATATCCAAGGGTTACCCAAGCTTCTTAGTGGGTTCATTTGGCGTCAAATACAGGGTTTGTATTTATCATATACAGATAACTTCATCAAACAGTGTCTGTACATTTTAGAACAAACAGTATGTCAGACAGAGAGATGGCAGGCTATTTACCTGCGAGTGGCAGAGGCACAAACATTCCAGGCCCAGGTCGCAGCACAGCAAGGGGACGTCGCAGCAGGGGTCACTCGGTGAGGCCACAACTGCCGCTGTCATCTAGCGGTCGTGTGCTGACTAGCAACCCAAGGGTTCTTGATTGGTTGACTAGGTCATCCACTTCCTCCCAGATGACATCTGACAACCCCAGCCAAGAGTCGGTGGGAACATCAGACACAACCCTTAGTTGGCATGGCCCGGGAGCGGGTCAGCAGTCCTTACCCGTCCTCAACCCGCCTCTATCCCATCCGATTCCCTCAGCCAGAGATCTACTATGTGGTCTGGGCTCAGCGCCGCTATATAGCGAGGATGAACAATTTGAGGAGGGCAGTCAGCAGCTACTTGGCAGCGAAGAAATGGGGCCAATATCCCCTGCTTCTTGCAGTCGGCGGCAAAGTATACATGTGGAGAGTGGCATGGGAGGTCATGTTGTGAGGGGTCTGTCTCTGCATACCAAGACCGGTGAGGCGGACAGCAGTGACGATGAAACACAAATAGATGATGATGTAGCCGACCTTACTTGGGAGCCGGGTGAGGCAAGGGCTTCATCATCGTCAGGAGAAGATGGTGTCAGCTTGCGCGTCAGGCAGTGGCGCAGCCAGCAAGTGGGTAGTGTGGCCGTAAGACAGCAGGGTATCAGCAGTGGGAGGTCGGGAGCCAATCGGCCACGGGGTAAAAAACCCGCTTCGCAGGTCCAAGAAAGTAGCGGCACAGGGGCTCAGCGAGGGGAGCGGCAGTAGTAGTCACTCAGTGCGGAGCGTTGGCTGTAAAATCCGATACTCGGCGGTGTGGCAGTTCTTTGCTAAGACACCGGAGGAGCCGAATATGGGTATATGTAGAATCTGTGGGCAGAAAGTGAAGCGTTGGCACCACGGCCCTGCGTCAACACATGCAGCGTCACCATCCGGTGGCCTGGGAGAAACGTGGCTCAGATGTGGTGGTCCATCCTGCCGCCGCAGCAACAGCAGCACCCAGTGGCACGCATGCCATTGCAGCCAGTCAAGGCTCCACCACCTCTGCAGAAGGGAGCTGTTTCTCTTTGACGACATCTCCCGATCCAGATGCTCCTGCTCCTCGCTACTCATGGCTCCAGCAGTCGTTCAGCGAGGCGATTGCAAAGAGACAACAGTATGCGTCCAACCATCCTACGGTGCAGCAGCTGACCGTTCTCCTGTCCAAGTTGTTGGTACTGCAGTCCCTCCCTTTCAAAATGGTGGACTCTGCACCGTTCAGAGAAACTAATGGCTTGTGCCGAGCCGAGATGTAGAGTTCCAAGCCGTAATTTCTTTTCCAAAAAGGCAGTACCAGCACTTCATAAATATGTAGAACAGAAGGTGGGCCAGTCCTTGAGCTTATCGGTTTGTTCCAAGGTGCACGGCAGCGCGGACGTCTGGAGCTGTAACTACGGTCAGGGCCAGTACATGTCCTTTACTGCCCAGTGGGTGAATGTGCTTCCTGCCCAGGCACACCAACAACTTGGACAGGAACAGGCTTAGATCCCCCTTGGATATTCAATGTGCTGTGAGCAGATAGCATTAAAATGTATATGCAGCTGCATTGGACGCACACTGGACTTCAGATCCAATACCCCACAAAATCAGAAATAGAACGTTAAGAGAACCAGTCTCTGAGACAATCTGAGACTCCCCCCAAAAATCGCTGTATAAAAATCAGTTCTTCAGTAAGAGCTATTACAAGCAGTCACGGCAGCACCTTCCCTAATCAGTACAGTGAGAGCGGTATGAGCTCCCAGCGTCGCGCCCGGACTTATATAGTGCGGTGACGTCACAGAATCCCGCCGGTCTCTGATTGGCTTCATCTCTGCACATGTCATGCAGGCTATGCCCTTCTTCCTCCCAGAGTGCTTTGCCCCATGTAACGCCATGTGCTCGCAGCTATTTTATCAATCAAAAGTACACTTCGTTCACCCGAAGTCCCCCCAAACTTCGACTTCGTTCAGAACCGAAGTTTTCCTGATATTCTAAACGAATTCCACTTCGTTAGAATCAATTCGCCCACCTCGAATGATAATCCTCTGTCCTAGAGCAATTTCAATGAACCCTTAGGTATTGCCCTTTTGGGATACCTTTTTTGAGACTGGTGGGATGATGTGATTCAAGAGACTGTTTGTTGCCATCTCTTTTCAGAATGCCGAGGTTTGGAGAAAACCCTTGCCGTCCTTAGAGATTTTTAAATCCAAAAATAAAATTTCTTGCTCATGGATCACAAATGTAAATTTCAGGCCAATTTTGTTTTTATTCAAAACCTCAATGAACGCCTTAAATGACATCTCCGTGTCCTGCCACAACACAAAGACCTCATCTATATCTGTCCCAATAAAGGATGTTATTTGTGAATGGCTCCGTTTACTCTCTGAACACCAAGGTCCTCTACCACCAACCCAGAAATAGGTTAGCATACGTAGGAGCGCAAGGGCTCCCTATAGCTGTAATCCCGAGCTGGTGGTAGACCCTGGGTCCGAAGAGGAAAAAGTGTTTCAGGGTAAATTCCAAAAGCCGTAACACTCTGGATTATGTCCCCTTTAGGATTTTTTAACAATAAATCTTTATTGACATTTTCCAACAAAGAAAGAAATAAGCAGAACATGTAGGTAAACAACCAATACTAGATTTACGATGAGTATACAGATATTAGAACACTGGTCAAATATTTGGACAATAATGTATCGACAGTCAAGCATCATTTTTCAGATGTATAAGTAAAAAATATTGTTAGAAGGTATATGAACAAGATAATACAACAATGACAGGTTAAACGTTGGTAGGTACCGCTGTAGTCCTCAAGGAATCCCGGGTTTCGGGAAACTTCCAGGCGTGAAGTTATAGAATATATAGGCACTTAAAATGCATCAAAGAAGCTTATGTTAGAACCTGGTGCGGTCCATAGCATATCTTTGCATTCATATACATATTGTTGTTCTTTGATTGCCTAGACCATGTAATCCAAATGGGAATTTATGGTGTCTTGTACAAAACCTATAGTAACTGAGGAGGAAAAAGGGGAAGAAGGGTAAGGGATGGAGGTGTGGGGGGGGGGGGGTGACTGGTCACATTGGCAGTCCTGGATTTGCAAACTAAGCTATAGACAATTATTAGGTTTTATCCACTCAAACCAAAGTGAAAATAATTTGGGTGCTTTCCCTTCTCTAAATGCTATAATTTTTTCAAACATACAATTTGTGGAAACTATTTCTGAAACTTCTATAATGGAGGGGGGAATCGCGGATTTCCATCTTCTAGTGATGTCCAATTTAGCTGCGTGAAGAATATGACATACAACCGTTCTATTTAATAGCGGGATGTTGTTTATATCAATTAGGAATAAAGCAAATCTGGGGAGTTCGAGCACTTCAATTGGGCGAACTTAGAGGACAGTGATATGATTTACCTTCCAGGATTATTGTAACGCTGGGCAGCTCCAAGAAACATGTAAAAGAGATCCCTGAAGACCGCATCCCCTCCAGCAAAGCGCAAAGAGAGAAGGATAGAGAAAGGATAATCGAAGGGGAGTGTAATACCATCTGGTTAAAAGTTTTTGCTATTGTTCTTTGAAACTGGCCGAAGCTGAGGATTTATGAGCCCAAGAGAGAGTCATCAGCCATTGATGGTCTGAAAACGAACTACCTAAGTCTCGCTCCCATTTAATAATATCATCGGATTTAACAAAATCAAAATTGTTAGTCATTATATTTATAGATGGGCGAATTGATTCTAACGAAGTGGAATTCGTTTAGAATTTCAGCAAAACTTCGGTTCGGAACGCAGTCGAACTTTGGGGTTCTTTGCGTGAACGAAGTGTGCTTTTGATTGATAAAATGGCTGCGAGCACATGGCGTTACATGGGGCAAAGAACTTTGGGAGGAAGAAGGGCATAGCCTGCATGACTTGTGCAGAGATGAAGCCACTCAGAGATCAGCGGGATTCTGTGACGTCACCGCACTATATAAGTCCTGAGACGCTGGGAGCTCAAACCGCTCTCACTGTACTGAGTAGGGAAGGTGCTGCCGTGGCTGCTTATGATATCTGATACTAAAGAACTCATTTTTATACAGCGATTTTTGGGGGGTGTCACAGCTCGTCTCAGAGACTGCTTCTCTTACGTTCTAATTCTGATTTTGTGGGGTATTGGATCAGAAGTCCAGTGTGCATCCAATGCAGCTGCATATACATTTTAATGCTATCGGCTCACAGCACATTGAATATCCAAGTGTGATCTAAGCCTGTTCCTGTTTTATTAATTTAAAGAAACAGCGTTTTTACAATACAAATACCACTTCATTTTTGGCTGCTCAATTCTTTTGCGCAATATACATCCAGGGGTTAAGCGTTGTTCTGCTGTTGTGGTGACTAAAATAAACAGTCTTTTTCACCGCCAAAAAAGACATTTTGCCTGTAGCATAATTCACAACCGAAGGTTAATTACAAGTTTTTCTCTTGTTGTGTAGCGTAAAATACAAGCCATTGTAACACGCTACAAAGCTAGTAGTTTTTGGCTGCTCAATTCCTTTGCGCAATTTACATCCAGGGGTTAATTAAGTGTTGTTCTGCTGTTGTACTTAGTAAAAGAAACGTTTTTTTTTCACCGCCAAGAGAAGCAATTTTGCCTGTAGCATAATTCATAACCGAAGGTTAATTAAGCCTGTTTGTGCTTTTACATTCAGTAAAATACACAGTGTTTTTAAACGACACATACAAGTAAATTTTTCCTGGCCATTTGTGGAGCACAATTTATATCCAAGGGTACCCAAGCTTGTTACTGGGTTCATTTGGAGTCAAATACAGGGTGTGTATTTATCATATACTGATATCTTCATCAAACAGTGTCTGTACATTTTAGAACAAACAGTATGTCAGACAGAGAGGTGGCAGGCTCGTGACCTGCGAGTGGCAGAGGCACAAACATTCCTGGAGCAGGCCCAGGTCGTAGCACAGCAAGGGGACGTCGCAGCAGGGGTCACTCGGTGAGGCCACAACTGCCGCTGTCCTCTAGCGGCCGTGTGTTGTTCGGGCAACCCAATGGTTCTTGATTGGTTGACTAGGTCTTTCCACTTCCTCCATATGACATCTGAAACCAGCCAAAGTGGGTGGGAACGTCGACACAACCCTTGTTGCAGGCCCAAGGAGCGGGTCATGGCCCCCCTGTCTAAACCCGACTCTGTCCCATCGATCCTCAGCCAAGATCTACTATGTGGTCTGGGGCTCAGCGGCACTATAAGCGAGGATGAACAATTTGGGGAAAGGGCATTCAGCAGCTATTTGGCAGCAAAGAAATGGGGCTAATTTTCCTGCTCTTGCAGTAGGCGGCAAAGTATAGATGTTGAGAGGGGCCCAGGGGGAGGTATATTGTGAGGGGTCAGCCCTCTGCATCCCAAGACGGTGATGCGGACAGCAGTGACGATGAAACACAATGGATGATGATGTAGCCGACCACACTAATCGGTCCTCAGGAAAAGGGTGGCGTCAGCTTGCGCGGCAGGCAGGGGCGCAGCCGGCCAGTGGGTTGTGTGCCGTGAGTCAGCAGGATAGCAGCAGTGTGAGGTCAGGAGCCAAGCGGCCCCGGGGTAAAAAACCCGCTTTGAGGTCCAAAGAAAGTAGCGGCACAGGGCTCAGCGAGGGGAGCAATAGTCACCCGGTAAAATCAGCTACTCGGCGGGTGTGGCAGTTTCCTTGCTAAGACACTGAATATGGGTATATGTAGAATCTGTAGGCAGAAAATGAAGCGTGGCCAGGGAGCTAACTTTGGCACCACGCCTGCGTCAACACATGCAGCGTCACAATCCGGTGGCCTGTGAGAAACGTGGCTCAGATGGGGTGGGGCCCTCCTGCCGCCGCAGCAAACAGCAGCGCCAGTGGCACGCATGCCATTGCAGCCAGTCAAGGCTCCACTACCTCTGCAGAAGGGAGCTTTTTTCTCTTTGACATCATTTTCCGATCCCGATGCTCCTGCTCCTCGTATCATGGCGCCCGCAGTCGTTCAGCGAGGCGATTGCAAAGGAAAACAATATGCGTCCAAACATCCTAAGGGTGCAGAAGCTGACCTGCTCCTGTCCAAGTTGTTGGTACTGCAGTCCCCCCCTTTCCAAATGGTGGATCTACACGTTCAGAGAACTAATGGCTTGTGCCGAGCCGAGTGGAGAGTTTCCAAGCCGTAATTTCTTTTCCAAAAAAACAGGCTGAGAGTACCAGCCTCACTTCATAAATATGGTAGAACAGAAGGTGGGGACACAGTCTTGAGCTTATCGGTTTGTTCCATGGTGCACGGAGCACGGACGGTCTGGAAAGCTCGCAACTAACACGGGTCAGGGGGCACCAAGTACATGTCCTTTACGGGCACACTGGGGGTGAATGTGCATTCCGGCCCAGGCCACACCAACATCATTGGACAGGAGATGGGCCACTTCTCCTCCTCGTTGTCAAAACTGCGCTTCCTTGCGCCAATGGTCAAGCCTCCTCCTCACCTCCACCAACCACACTCTATCTCGGGCTTCCACAAGTACTCTCCATCATTTACCCCACATGTGTAGGGCCACAGCGGTTGTCACGCAGTTCTACAACCTGGCTTGCCTCGGCGAGACGAAGTTCATACAACAGGGGAGGAACTGCTCCGCGTTCATGCAGCAAGAAAATCGGATTTGTGGGCATTCTCCGCGCCAACGCCAAAATCGGAAATCCATGGTGACGGACAAATGGGAGGAAACATGGTGTCCCGCGCTGCAACGAGGACAAGAAAGGGATGGTTTCCATGTGCCCTGCATGGCTGCCACATGTTCAATCTGGTTGTGAAAAGGTTTTATGAAGTCTTCCAACCCGATCTTCCAGAAGGATTCTGAAAATGGCCAGGAAAACTGTGCATGCACTTCATCCATTCCTAACACAAATCCAGGTAACACCCTCCTCAAGTTGCTCAGCGGGCAAGGGCTCAGACAGACGGCCTCCCCCAAAACACCACTCTCTGATATGCGGATGTGTTTTTCCAACGTTGGGCAATTCCAGCCTGCACATGTTGGAACTGAATGTGCAATTGAACAGAGGAAAGAAAGGCACAATTAACGATTTTTTTGGATTGATCTCAGGCGGGACAGGAGTACTCCCCTGTGTAACTTTGCATGTCAGCCCAGTGGCCTCAGGTCTGCGTGGACCACCTGGCCGTTTTGTTGAGGGCCATTCGAGGAGCCACATTAATTTGTCCAGTCGCCCAGGACTACGGGATGAATATCGTCATTCAACTCTTCATGTCCTGGGATACAGATGCTGAAAAATCTGTTCTGGCAGGGGGACTGGAGAGATGTGGGCGACTACATTCTCGCCTGGCCACATGGAGTCGGCTGGGGACTGAAAACGGAGGAGGAGGATGAGGAGGGAGGAGGGACAATTGTTGAAGCAGAAGGGCATTGTCTGGTGAAATGAGTGGATTTTCTAACCAGGGTGACAAGGAGGAGAGGGAGAAGCAGGAGCAGCTGGAGGATGTGGTAGGATGGGATGGGAGGGGGGAAGGACGAGGCAGATGACCCGCATAGCACCGTAAGGGCAGTATAACAGTCGGAGGATGGAAGGAGGTCAGGGAGCCCCTCGGGTCACTTGTGCAGATGGCACCGCAGCATGTGGATTTGCCTGTCTAGTGGACCAAAGACGGAAATACGTCAGGGCATCCGGGCAGAGGGATGACTTTCTGGCTCTCCACCCTATTGTGACCCTCGCTACCGGGTCAAAATGGAGTCTCTTTCCCAGCATTGAAGAGGGAGGGACAAACTTTCAAATTACTATAGGGAAAATCCTACTTTAGTCAGTTGGCCGCTGCCTATGTGCGGCAAAAAATAGTCACCTTCCTATGACCAGGTCTGGACCGGGGGGAGGGGGGGTTTTTCTTCAGCGTCTCACGTACTTACTGCTGCGGACTGCCGGGGGAAGGTGGGGGGGTCGGATGCAAGTAACCAGCTCCATCAAGCAGCAACCTAAAGTCTGGAGTCAACTGATGAGCAGCTTTCCTTTCCACCCACTAGTGAGGAGGGCAGTGCCAGCAGCAGCCAGCTGGAATAAACCTGGAGGCAGAACCCTGAACAAAAAACAGGTGGTGGCCTAATTGGACAGCACTCTGCCAACCCCAGTTAGGAAGATCCGCTGGAGACCTCTGGGCAGCCAAAACTGGATGTGTTGGCCGCCAACTTGCCGAGTTTGACAGTGGAGAAGCTGTCCTGCCACAGCCAGTAGTTGTGGCATGAGAGCGGGTTGTTCATGTGCGGCGGGGGGGCCGTCGTTACCCCATAGGAGAAACAACCTGGCTTGTTCACCGGAATGTGGAAACGACTGACCTTTGTTCAAGATGAATCAGGAGTGGATCGGCCAGGATTTCCCCCACAACCCAACCAATGGCCTTAGGCGGTCAGACTACATCAGCTAATAACGGCCCACCCAAACATGTGAGAATGAGTCTGGGTTAAAACTAACTGCCTCAGCCACTATTCTGGTTGGCCGCCACCCGCCTGATGCCCACAAATCTGCTGACAGGTTTTCCATCTGCCACCAACCATCGTTAACCAGTGAAATGGGTATTGCACACCCACCTCCAACACTCTGTCTTGTGCCACTGCCTGAACCTAATGTGCTGCTAGTGGCTGCTGACCCGTGACATCCACACCCACTGTTGTCATTGTCCCACTTCTGTGGGCTACTCCTGTTTTTTGGCACCTACCCAGAATGGCATTGTTTGCCACTGTCTGGACCTCATGCTGCTTTGCCGTGCCCTCCCACCACTGTGTCATTGTGCCCACTCTGTGGGCCTACTACTGTTTTGCCACCTCCAGAATGTCATTGTGCCATCTGCCTGACTCTCATCTGCCTCGCTGTTGGGCTTGCACAGTGACCTCCACACTGTGTCATTTGTTCCCCACATCTGTGGCTTCTTCTGTTTTTGCCACCTCCAAGAATGTCAATTTGCCACGTCTGACATCATTGCTGCTGCTTGTGGCTGCTGCGTGACCTTACACCACTCTGTTGTCATTGTGCCACTGTCTGACCTCATTTGCTGTGCCCTGTGGCTGTGCTTCCGTTGGTGGGGAAACCTTAACCACTGTCTTGTACAATTTGTGCCCTCTGTCTGAAACCTCATGCTGCTGCTGTGGCTGCTGCTAGTAAACCTAACACTGTGTCATTGTGCCACTGTCTGACACACTCATTGCACTGTGCTTTGACTGTGGATGGACTGCACCGTGACATACTACTCGTTGTCCATTGGGACACGGTCTGTACATCATAGCTGCTGCTGTTGTGGGCTGCTGCACGTGACCCTTATACATCTGTGTCATTGTGCCACTGTCTGACCATCATTGCTTGCTGCTTGTGGTGATGCCTTGGACCACACACACTTTCTTGATTTTCCATAATTGTGCCACTGTCTGACCTCATGCCTGCTGCTGTGGCTGCTGCCGGACCTACACACTGTGTCATTTGGTCCCACTCTGTAGGACTAACTACTGTTTTTGCCACCTCCAGAATGTCATTGTGCCACTGTCTGGTCCTCATTGCTGCTGCATGCCATGACCCTTCCCACACTCGTCATTGGCGCCCACTAGTTCTGACCTCATGCTGCTGCTGTGGGCTGAGATTTGGCGTGAACATACACACTGTATTGTGCCACTGTCTGACCTCATGCTGCTGCTGCACGTGACCATCCACACTGGTCATTGTGCCACTCTGTGGCTATATCCTGTTTTTTGCCAACCATCCAGAATGTATTGTTTGCCACCTCCTGTCTGACCTCATGCTGCTGCTGTGGGTCTGCTTTGGCTGTGACCTACACACTGTGTCTTGTGGCCACTGTCTGACCTCATGGGGCTTGGCTTGCCTTCATTTTCGTGGCTGCTGCAGTGACCTTACAAACATGTAGTCATTTGTGCCCACTGTCTGGAACCTCATGCTGCTTGCTGTGGCTGCTGCTGTGACACTACACCCCACTCTGTACATTGGGTGCCATCTGTTCTGACTACATTGCTGCTGCTGTGGATGATGCGGGGGGGGACCTACACACACTTCTGTCATTGCTGGCCACTGTCTTACCCTCATGCTGCTGCTGCCGTGACCTCCACACTGGTCATTGTGCCACTCTGTGGCGCCTTCTATTTCATTGTTTTTGCCACCTGCAGAATTGTCATTGGGCCACTGCCTGGACCTCATTTGCTGCTGCTGGTGGGCTGGCTTGCCGTGAACCTCACCCACTTGTGTCATTGTCTCCACTCTGTGGCCTACTCCTGTTTTTCCACCCTTCAGGAATTGTCATTGTGCACACTGGTCTGACCTCATTGCTGCTTGCTGTGGCTGCTGCCCGGGACCTACACACTGTGTCCATTGTTGCCCACTGTCTGAACCTCATTGGGGCTGCTGCTGTGGCTGCTCTTTGCCAGCTGGACCCTACACACTATGTTTAATTGTGCACTGTCTGGAACCTTACATGCTTTGCTGCATGTGGCTGACTGCCGTGACCTACACACTGTGTCATTGTTCCCACTGTCTGACCTTTATGCTTGCTGCTGTGGCTGCTGCCGTGAAACCATATCAACTCTCCTTTCCATTTTGTGCCACTGTTCGGACTCATGGCTGCTGGCTGCCGTGGACATCCATCAACTGTCGTCATCTGTCCCACGCTCTTGTGGGCACTACTCCTGTTTTTGCCACCTCCAGAATTGTACCATTGTGGCCACTTGTCTGACCTCATGCTGCTATTTTGCTTGCTGTGGCTGCTGACCGTGACCTACCCACACTGTAGGTCATTGTCTCAATGTGGCCTACTCACTGCCTTTTGGCCACCTCCCAGATAATGTCATTGTGCCACTGCCTGAACACTCATGGCTGCTGCTTGCCGTGACACTCCACTCCACTGTGTCATTGTGGCCCACTGTATGACCTCATGCTGCATGCTGTGGGCTGCACTGACGTGACTACCACACTGTTGTCATTGTCCCACTCTGTTGGCCTATTCCTGTTTTTGCCACCTCAAGAATGTCTCTTTCAATTGTGCCACTGGTCTGGGACCTCTATGTTTGCTTGCGTGTGGGGCTTGCCCTGCCTGTGGGACCTACACCCAACTGGTGTCATTATTGCCACTTGTATGAACTCATTTGCTTGCTGCTGTGGCTGCTGCCTATGGACCCTGCCACCACACTGTTCATTGTGACAACTACTGTCTGACCTCACATGCTGCTGCTGTGGCTGTCTGATGTGACCTCACAGGTCTGTCATGTGTGCCACTGTCTGACCTCATTGCTGCTTGCTGTGGCTGCTGGCTGTGCCTACAACACTCTGTCATTGTGCCATTGTTCTGAAACCCAAACCTTTTTATTTTTTCAATTTATTATAATTTTTATTTTTTGGGGTTCCCGTTTTAATATTTATGATGTGGCTGATGCCGTGATCTACACACTCTGTCATTTGTTGCCTCTGTTTCTGACCTCATTCTGCTGATGCCGTGACCCCTCCACCACTGTGTTCATTGTGGGCCAATCTCTGTCGGCCTATTTTCCTTGTTTTTGCCACCTCCAGAATGTCAATTGTGCCACTCTGGTCCTGACCTCATGCTGGCTGCTGCCGTGACCCTACACTCTGTCAATTGTGCCCACTTCTGTGGCATACTACTGTTATGCCACCTCCAGGATGTGGATTGTGCACCACTGCCTGACCTCATGCTTGCTGCTGTGGCTGCTGCCGTGACCTCACACAACTGTGTCCTATTGTCCCAATTCTGTGGCTTACTTCCTGCCCTGTTTTTGGCCACCTCCAGTAAATGTCTTTGTGCCACTGGTAATGACCTTCATGTGCGGCTGTGGCTGCTGCCGATGACCTACAAAACTGTGTCTATTTGTGGCCACTCGTTCTGGACCTCATGCTGCTTGCTGCCAGTGACCTCCCCCATAAAAAAAAACACCCCCCAACCCAAAACTGTGTTCATTGTGCCAATCTGTGGCCTTATTTTTTTTTTTTTTTTTTTTCCTGTTTTTTTTGGCCCCCACCCCCAACCTACCCCCTCTCAATAAAAAGGTGGGAAATGTCCATTGTGTGCCCACTGCCTGACCTCATTTTGCTTGCTGCTTGCCGTGCACCTCCACACTTGTCACATGTGCCACTCTGTGGACCTATTATGCTTTGCCACCTCCAGGAATGTGATTGTGCCACTGCCTGACCTCATTGCTGCTGCTGTGGCGGGCTGCCGTGGATCCTCCACACTGTGTTCATTGTACCTACTTTCATGTGGGGCCTACTCCTGTTTTTGCCACCTCCCCAGACATGTCATTGTGAACTGGTCTGATTCTCATGCTGCTGCTGTGACTGCTGCCGTGAACTAGACCACTGTTGTCATTTGTCCCACTCTTGTGCCTACTCATGTTTTTGCCCACCTCCAGAATGTCAATTTGTGGCCAACTGTCTGATCTCACTGCTGCTGCTGTGGCTGCTTTGCCATTGGACCTACACACTGCTGTCATTGTTGCCACTGTCTGACACTCATGGCTGCTGCTGTGGATGACTGCTGTGGGAACCTACCACACTGTTGTTCATTGTGCACACTGTCTGCCTCATGCTGCTTGCTGTGGCTGCTGCTGTGGGGACCTTACCTCAACACTCTGTCATTGTGGCCCACTGTTCTGATCCTCATGCTGCTATATTGACCGTTGACCTCAACACTGTGTCAGTGTGCCCACTTCCTGTGGGGCCTTATCCTGTTTTTGCCAACCTCCACGAATTGTCATTGTGACCTGTCTAATCTCATGCATGACTGTGAGCTGTCGGTGCCGCACCGTCATTCTTCCACACTCTGTCACTAATGTTGGCCACCTGAGTCTCAGGCTCTTGTTTTTTTCAGCTTTTTCTTCGGGGGGGGGCCATGACTTTATCAAGGCTTACATTCTCGCTTGAGTTTTTTGGTTCAGTTTTTTGCCCTCTTTAAGTGCCACAGGAATTTTATAAGTGAAAGATGATTCTAAGGAGTGGCGGCAAGTTCATTGCTTGTCATCTAAAAACAACAACTTGTATGAAGTACCAAAGCAAGCTCCCTCTGCATTTTTAAGCATTGGCACCAACGTTCTACAAGGCTCTGTTTGCAAGCCTGGGACATTGCTGTTTTTTAAACGTTTGACTTTGTCCCGGAAGTAATTCGGAACGAAGTTATTTTTTGCCGAGAAATTTCGGGCGAAAGTGAAACGAAACGAATTTCGGGACAATTAGCCCATTCTCTAGTCTCCTTTGTGTCTATTCTTTTTTTTTTTTATTTCTATTTGAGGGTGTATCTAGCAACTATGCTCTGTATCTACCTACCTACTATATGAGGACTCAAAATAAGAAGAAACCTGGGTGCACAAATGAGAGCTTCACAACCATCTGTTGTACTTTTAGTGTTTGGAGTGCAAGAGAGTCATTATTACTATTAGGGGTGCTATATTCTGCATTGACGTGCTGCAGCGGTTTGGACCAGGTGAAGATGAAAAAGGGAGGAGAAGATTAGAGAAGATATCTCTTGTGAATCCCTATATGTCAGTACTTATTTGCTTTTGTGTTGGATCAGTGCTGTATTAACTGTTATGTGATGGTGTCTGACCACTTTGTACACTTGCTCCTGATTGTAAAAGCGAGTGCATGTCTGTCCCTGAGTCTCTTATAAGGGGTTTCTGTGTCCCTCTTTTATTTTCTTGCTTGTGTTGATGATGTTGTGTATTTTAGAAAGTGGAGAGTTATGTGACCAAGGCCAAACTTGTAAGTAGCTATTGTATGTGGAATAATGGGGGTTTTGTGCCAGCGCTGTATTTCAGTCATGGAGAGGAATTCTTCGGCAGGTGGCGGTCCAAACTAACTGCTATGACTAAGGGCTGAATTAAGCCCGAAACGCGTCAGCTCATCACCCCTCTGTCTGTCTGCTATTGTGCACGTTTGTCTTCCATGTGGCTCTATTGTGGCTGATTTTAAAGAATTTACAAATAAATCGTTTGGAATTTTATCTACATTTCTACTGGTGCCAATCCATTTCCTTCGTGGGTCCAAACTAAAGTTTTTTTACCAGGGCCCATGAGCTTTTAGCTGTGCCCCTTGTTGTCATTCTTAGTAGTAGGAAAAACTATTTCTAAACTGAACTCTTTATCATAGGACTTTGCTCTGATCTCTAACTGAATCGTAGCATCTCCTTTTCTCATGCGTGTATGCACAAAATAACAGAAGTTTTAATTCATATAAAATAACTGTAGAAAAATCACTTAAAGGGGTTTCCTCATTAGGCTGTTTTCTTTACACAGTCTTACACACACTCTGTCTCCTCAGGCTGTGGGTGGTTCTATAGAATATGGAGCATCTCTGTAAATAGCTAAGCAAGCACTGACAACTGCAGGAGATGTTATCTCTTCAGTAAACACAAGGTACATGTGCCATGAGGACTAAAACTAATGTCTTATCTGTAATCTTGTTAGAGAAAATTAGGCTGCTCCAGAGCTCAGTCCATGTAGTGATATCACTCCTTGCTCTAAGAATTTTGATCTAATCCGATAACAGAGTTATGGTCAGGGAACTAAGGAACCATAGAAACCTGTGTGCACTCATAAAATGTCTCTTATTTCATGAATGAAGTAAAATCTGTTGACCAATGTATTTACAAAAGGCTTCCTTTTACTGTCATTTTGAAAGCTAATCTTTGAAGTAAGTGAATCTGTCTCCTGGAACCTCAGTTGTGCTGAAATATCAGGTTACAACTGCCCAAAAAGGGCTGTAGAGAGGGGAAGGAAAGGAAAGTAAAAGACTCACAACCAAGCAGCAGCAAGCAACATTAGATAGCAGTAAGGAGAAGTGTAGCTGTAAGTCCAACACTAAGGTAAATAAAACACGCACTGTAAAGCCAGCCTTTTGTGTAAGACATTCTGCTAGTAATTTACTACTGTGTGAGCAGATAAGAAAGCAGGAGGGAGGAGAAAAGGAGATTGAGAGGATAAAAAGGAAGCATTTTTCTCTAAAAAGATATATTACAAAGTTTCTTATTGTTGCTTGTACTGTTGATTTTTGTGTTGAGGTATCATTTAACAATTAAGTAGAAGTAGGTAAGTTGCTCTCATTGATTGCTAACATTTTTCAAAATTGGTCCATTTAAATGAGAATTCATAACTTTTCATAAGTAGGCTACTTTACCATGAATGTTATTTTATGTCATAAATTATCTGCTGCTACATTCTGAGAGGGGATTCATGGTTTTAACTTGCCTGACTGAGGGGTTCATGGAGCAAAAAAGATTAACCACTCAATGACCATCCGCCGTCTTTTGACGGCAGGCATTTCAGGTCATTCGACTGCAGTGACATCTTTTGATGTTGTTGCAAACATCGGAGTTTGCAGTCAGGGAGCATGACCGTAGCATAATCAAAGGTCTGTCCCCTGCTCTGTCAGGTGATCAAGACTCTCGTGACCTGACAGAGCAGGGCGAATGGCTGCACAGAGCCCTGGGGACCTAGAGTAGCCCCAGGGCTGTCTGTGTAACAAGCCAGTGATCAGCACTGTGTGCTGCCCGGATTGCTGCCTGTGTCAAACTGACAAAGATTATGATGTATTAGCATATATGAATATGCTAAGACATTACTAAGTGTAAAATAAAAATGTAAAACGGTTATCCCTTCATGGGATGTAAAATAAAGGGAAAAAACATAAAAAGTGCAGAAAAAAATAAATAAAATAATAAAATAAAAATAAATATTTAATAAAAAATAATTGTGCATACATTACACACACAAACAAAAAATGCATATATTAGGTATCCATACGACAGTAATAACCTGTAGCATTAATCTAACAAGTTATTAAGTGTGAAATGTGAATGATAAAAAATAATTTATAAGTGAACTTAAACTAATCCCGCAAAAAAGTACAACTTGTCCCGAATAAAACAACTGCGTCATTGAAAAAATAAAGTTACGACTGTTGAAACGCAAGGAGTCAAAAACTAAAAAAATGTTCTGGTCATTAACCCCTTAACGACCTTGGGCGTATGAGTACGTCCCAGGGCCGCTAAGGGGCTTTGCAGGGGGATCGCTCCGCCTGCCGGCACTGTTTTACCCATCAGGCGCCGCGGCAAAGATGGCCGCGGCGTCTGAATTAACGCCGATCGGTGCCGCGCACCGATTGGTGCGGTGATCGGCATAAGTGCAGCTATGCTGCGCCGATCTGATCACCGGGCATTGTGGTGGGGAGCCTTGGGAAGGCTCCCGTCACTTACCCTGGCCGGTTTGCCCCACTTCCGTCCGCAGACAGCACTGTAGGAAGTGGGTGAAACCGCCATACTTTGTACACCCTAATGCATTGCCTATGTGTGCCACTTGTATTGAATGTGTGTGTGTATATATATATATATAATATATATAATATATATATATATATATATATATATATATATATATGCCACAACCATGCAAGTGGCACCCAGGTTCACATTGTGTTTTTCAGAATTTTTTTTTGTGCAGAGCTATACATTGCATTTGGCATATATTGCTTTTAATTTATATAGGGAGGAATGGATGCCTCCATTTTGGTTTCTTGCACCCCGCCCACCTCCACAGTTTGTTAGATCAGTGCAGTATGCTTTTAAGGTTGGTGCTTTTTTTCTCTCTCTCTCTGTATTATGGAGGTCTGTTGACCCAAATGAGAGGTCTGTTGACCCAAATGTTGACCCAAATGAATTGGACTCAAATGAGAGGTAAAAATAGAGTAGGACCATCCGACTTGAGATCCCGTTGTAAGCCGGGGTGGCTTAAATATTTTTTGATCAAAACATGTGAACTAAGAATCTCAAAGTTTTTTTCATGTATTTCTCCCATACACACATCTCAAATCCATCCAGATCAGTCTTTTGGGATATTGCTGTCTGTGGAAAAGAGTTAATTTTTTCACTTATTGTGGGGACTCTGTGTGAAATTCAGTGTGTGTATTTGTTATATACACTCATCTAGATTAAACAGAGTCTGTTTTATTGTAATTTTTTTTTTTCAAATAGTATGTCAGACAGAGAGGTGGCAGGCCCTTCACATGGGAGGGGCAGTGGCACAAATATTACAGGAGCAGGCACTAGTCTCAGCACAGTAAGGGGACGTCGCAGCAGGAGTCACTCAGCGAGGCCAGAGCTACCGGTGTCAATTGGCGTCCGTGTGTTCACCACCAATCCAACGGTTGTTGAATGATTGACTAGGTCATCCATTTCCTCCCAGATGATATCTGACAACCGCAGCCAAGAGTCGGTAGGTTCGTCAGACACAACCCTTAGTTGGCATAGTCCAGGAGCAGGTCAGGAGGCCTCACCTGACCTTTAACCCGCCTCTGTCCCGTTCGATTCCCTCAGCCAGAGAACTGCTATGTGCTGTGGGTTCTGCGCCACTATACAGCGAGGACGAACTATTTGAGGACAGTTAGCAGCTACTTGGCAGCAAAGAGGTGGGACAGACATCCGTTGTTTCTTGCAGTAGTTGGGCAAGTAGTGATGTGGAGAGTGTCATGGGAGGTTATGTTGTGAGCGGTCAGGCTCTGTACACTGAGACCATTGAGGAGGACAGCAGTGACAGGCAAACACTAATCGATGACGATGTAGCTGATCACACTTGGGAACTCGGTGAAGCAAGGGCTTCATCATCGCCGGGAGAAGAGGGCGGCAGCTTGCGCGTAAGGCAGCGGTGCAGCCAGCAAGTCAGTAGTGTGGCCGGGAGTCAGTAGGGTGGTAGTAGTGCAAGGTTGGGAGCCAAACGGCCACGGGGTAGGCCCCCCACTTCACAGGTCCATTCCGGCCCAAAAAGTAGCGGCGCAGGGGCTTACTGAGGCAGCGGCGGTAGCAGTCAGTCAGTGCATTAGTGGTAAAATCATCTACTCAATGGTGTGGCAGTTTTTTGCCAAGACACCGGTGGAGTCGAACAGGGCTATATGTAGAATCTGTAGGCAGAAAGTGAAGCGTGGCCAGTAACCTAATGTTGGCACCACGGCCCTGCATCAACATGCAGCGTCACCATCCAATGGCCTGGGAGAAACGTGTCTCAGATGTGGTGCTCCATCCTGCCACAGCAGCAGCACCCAGTGGCACGCATTCCATTTCAGGTAGTCAAGGCTCCACCACCTCTGCCGAAATTAGCTGTCTGTCTTTCCCATCATCTACCGGTCCAGATGCTCCTGCTCCTTGCCACTCATGGTGCCAGCAGCAATTCACCTCGAGGCAATCTCGAGGCAATTGCCAAGAGACAGCAGTATGCATCTAACAATCCTAAGGTGTAGAAGCTGATCATGCTCCTGTCCAAGTTGGTGGTGCTACCGTCCCTCCCTTTTCAAGTGGTGGACTCTGCTTCATTCAGAGAACTGATGGCTTGTGCTGAGCCGAGATGGAGAGTCCCAAGCCGTCATTTCTTTTCGAAAAGGAAGTACCAGCCCTGCACAAATATGTAGAAGAGAAGGTGGGCCAGTCCTTGAGCCTGTCGGTGTCTTCCAAAATGCACGGCAGAGTGGACGTGTGGAGCTGTAACTACTTTTAGGGACAGTACATGTCCTTTACGGCCCCCTGGGTGAATGTGCTTCCTGCCCAGCCACACCAGAAACTTGGACAGGAGACGCTGCTTTCTCCTCCACGTTGTCAAACTGCTGATCTTGTGCCAATGTCCGCCTCCTCCTCCTACACCACCTCAGCCTCCACAAGTGCTCCTCCACCATACCACATGTGCATGGCACAGTGGTGTTACGCAGTTCTACATCTGGTTTGCTTGGGTGAACGAAGTCACCCAGGGGAAGAACTGCTCCGTGTCATGCAAAACGAAATCAATTTGTGGCTTTCTCCGTGACAACTGAAAATCGGAACCATGGTGACAGACAATAGAAAGAATATGGTGTCCACGCTGCACTGAGGAGGGATGAGTCATGCACCCTGCATGGCGCTCGTGTTCAATCTGGTTGTCAAACAGTTCCTCAAGTCTTTCACTCATCTGCAAGACATTCTAAAAATGGCCAGGAAACTTACATGCACTTTAGCCATTCCTATACCACCAAGCACACCCTACTTGAGCTGCAGCGGCAGAATGGCCTTTCCCAACATAGGCTAATATGCAACATTTCCACCCATTGGAATTCCAGCCGCCATATGTTGGACTGACTTCTATTAACAGAGAAAGGCCATTAATGATTTCTTGATGATCCAAGCTCACAGGAGCACTCCCCTGTGTAATTTTGATGTCAGCCAGTGACAGCTCATGCCTGACAGCTGTTAATTTGCCCTTTGAGGAGGCCATGTTATTTGTCAGTCACCAGGACTACAGGATGAACAACGTCATGTCCTGAGACAGATGCTGCAAAATCTGTTTGGTCAGGGGACTCAATACTTGCTCACTACATTTCATGGCCACATGAGTCCAGTGGGGGCTGAACTGGTGGAGGAGGACAATGGAGCAAAAGCAATGTCTGGCGAAATGAGTGGTTTTTCTACCCAGGTAACAGGAGAGGAGGAGCAGCCGGAAGAGGTAGAGGGAGATGAGGAAGATGAGGCAGATGACCCAGACACACCGTGGCAGTATACAGTGGAGATAGTGGCAGGGAGTCCCTCAGAGTCGCATGGCCCACTGCATACTAGTTTGCATGGGTAGTGACAGCCGAATAGTCACCATCTGGTAGAGGGATGACTTCTGGCTCTTCACCCTCTTGGACCATCGCTACTGATCCAATACGGAGGCATTTTTTCACCTGCCTAGAGGGAGGACAAGCTCAAGTACTATAGAGACATGCTTTGTAATCAGTCGGCCGCTGCCTATCTGCACCATCGTCCATCCTCTTGCAGGTCTGACTGGGGTGTTCCTCAGCACTCATGTACCACTGACCCAGCTGCTGTGGGGGGTAGGAGCAGTACCAGCTCCATCAGCAGTAACCAAACTCTGGAGTTGTTGATGAGCAGCTTTCTTCACCTGCCTAGTGAGGACGGTACTCACCAACAGCAGCAGCAGCACCTGGAGCAGACCCTGAACCAGAAGGTGGCGGCCTACTTGGACAGCACCCTGCCACCCCAAATTGAAGATCCGCTGGACTACTGGGCAGCCAAACTGGATGTGTGGCCGCAACTTGCCGATTTTGCACTGGAGAAGCTGTCCTGCCCGGCCAGTAGTGTGGCATCAGAGTGGGTGTTCAGTGCAGCAAGGGCCATAGTTACCTCAAGGAGAACTTGCTTGTCCACCCGAAATGTGAAGAGACTCACATTTGTCAAGATGAATCAGATGTGGATCAGCCAGGCTTTCAACACATCGATGCCTGATGCATCAGATTAGATCAGCCATGCCACCTCACCCAAACTTAGACAAATGAGTTTGGATTCTTCTGACTGCCTGTCTCAGCTACTATTCTGATGCTGCCAGCCGCCTGATGCCACACATCTGCTGCCAGCTGCACCTTCTACCACCCACTATCTTTACCAGGGAATGGTATTGCCACCCACCTCCCCACTTTTCACTGGGCTATTATGTAGCCTTCTGATGCTGCTGCTACCTCACCACTCAGGTTTCCTGATGCTGCTGCTGTCACCTCTATTCTATGTCACCATGTCACTCTCTGGCTTGATGCTGCTGCCACCACCTCCTCATTATGTCACCTAGCTGCTGCCACCCCAAAATTATGTCATTGTGCCACTCTCCGGCCTGATGCTGCCGCCACCTCCACACTGTGCAATTGTGCCACTCGTTGGCCTACTCATATTGCTGCCACCTCCACAATCTGTCATTGTGCCACTCTGTGGCCTACTCATGTTGCTGCCAACTTATCACTTTCTCACTCGACCACCCTGTGGTTTTCTAATGCTTTTTCCACCCTCCACCACTCTATGACTTTGCCACTATGTTTTGTTTTCTCCTTCTTTTAATCTGTCAGAAGGAATGAAAAGGACAGACACAACAGATTGTGTCTTCGGAGAAGCCGTAAGGCCATTATGACACGGTCCTTTGTTTGCATCAGGATTGTCTGATGAGTAGGTAGCCAAAAGCAGGAGTGGATACAAAACATAGAAGACATGAAAATATTCCATTACTTGTCATCTCTGTTTTCGATCAAGTCCTGTTTCTTTTTTGCTTTAGCAATACTGGTGGATTATTGACTGATTGAAAATGGACAATGACGGATCAAAGAAAGGTCAACATGATCAGTGACGTCAACGCAAAATTACTGCCAATAACCTCTCCACTATTTCGGGGGAGGGGTGAGCTCTACATGTATTAGCGCTTAACAGAAGAGGTTCTATCATAATCTGTGGAATCATTTGATGACGGTGTAAGAGGAGTGCGCTCTTTGATACTATTATGGGATCTTGGCCCTCAGCTTGGTTCCTTCTAGCTGGTGCTGACATTACCCTGTCAGGTTACATTTCCCATTTCAGTTATTTGGTCAGTTTTGCCCCGTAACTGCCCAGATACTTGAAGTGTGAAGTGATTCTAAGAACGCCGCCTTTAATCTTCGTGTCATACTAAATCACAGCATTGTTTCAATACCAATCCACGCTCCCTATTCATATTTCAGCCTGGGACAATGTTCTACAGCACCATACAGCCTCTCTGCAGCCAGGAAATAGCTGTTTTTTAATGTGATTTGTAGAGATGGGCGAATCGATTCTAACGAAGTGGAATTCGTTTAGAATTTCAGGAAAACTTCGATTCTGAACGAAGTCGAAGTTTGGGATGCTTCGCGGGAACGAAGCGTGCTTTTGATTGATAAAATGGCTGTGAGCACATGGCGTTACATGGGGCAAAGAACTCTGGGAGGAAGAAAGGCATAGCCTACATGACATGTGCAGAGATGAAGCCAATAAGAGACTGGCAGGATTCTGTGACGTCACCGCACTATATAAGTCTGGACGCGACGCTGGGAGCTCATACCGCTCGCACTGTACTGAGTAGGGAAGGTGCTGCCGTGGCTGCTTATGATGTCTCATACTAAAGAACTCACTTTTATACAGTGAGTTTTGGGGGGTGTCACAGCTTGTCTCAGAGACTGCTTCTTTTACGTTCTAATTCTGATTTTGTGGGGTATTGGAACTGAAGTCCAGTGTGCGTCCAATGCAGCAGCATATACATTTTAATGCTATCTGCTCAGTTCTTCAGCACATTGAATATCCAAGGGTTATCTAAGCCTGTTCCTGTTGTATTCATTTAAAGAAAACAGCGTTTTTACAATCCAAATACCACTTAATTTTTGGTTGCTCATTTCTTTTGCGCAATTTAGATCCAGGGGTTAATTAAGCGTTGTTCTGCTGTTGTGGTCAGTAAAAGAAACGTTCTTTTTCACCGCCAAAGAAGAAATTTTGCCTGTAGCATAATTCATATCCGAAGGTTAATTAAGCCTGTTTGTGCTTTTATTATCAGTAAAATACACAGTGTTTTTAAACGGCACATACAAGTACATTTTTCCTGCCCATTTTTGGAGCGCAATTTATATCCAAGGGTTACCCAAGCTTGTTAGTGGGTTAATTTGAAGTCAAATACAGGGTGTGTATTTATCATATACAGATATCTTCATCAAACAGTGTCTGTACATTTTAGAACAAACAGTATGTCAGACAGAGAGGTGGCAGGCTCTTCACCTGCGAGTGGCAGTGGCACAAACATTCCTGGAGCAGGCCCAGGTCACAGCACAGCAAGGGGACGTCGCAGCAGGGGTCACTCAGTGAGGCCAGAACTGCCGCTGTCATCTAGCGGCCGTGTGTTGTTCAGCAACCCAATGGTTCTTGATTGGTTGACTAGGTCATCCACTTCCTCCCAGATGACATCTGACAACCCCAGCCAAGAGTCGGTGGGAACGTCAGATACAACCCTTAGTTGGCATGGCCCGGGAGCGAGTCAGCGGCCCTCATCTGTCCTCAACCCGCCTCTGTCCCATCCGGTTCCCTCAGCCAGAGATCTACTATTTGGTCTGGGCTCAGCGGCACTACATAGCGAGGATGAACAATTTGAGGAGGGCAGTCAGCAGCTACTTGGCAGCGAAGAAATGGGGACAATATTCCCTGCTTCTTGCAGTAGGCATCAAATTATAGATGTGGAGAGTGGCATGGGAGGTCATGTTTTGAGGGGTTAGCCTCTGCATACCAAGACCAATGATGAGGACAGCAGTGACGATGTAACACATATAGATGATGTTGTAGCCGACCGAAATTGTGAGCTGGGTGTAGCAAGGGCTTCATCATCGTCAGGAGAAGAGTGGGTCTGGTTGCGCGTCAGGCAGCGGCGCAGCCAGCAATTGGGTTGTGTGGCCGTGAGTCAGCAGGGTAGCAACAGTGTGAGGTCGGGAGCCAAGCGGCCGCGGGGTAGAAAACCTGCTTCGCAGGTCCAAAAAAGTAGCGGCACAGGGGCTCAACGAGGCAGCGGTGGTAGTAGTCTCTCAGTGCAGAGCGTTGGCAGTAAAATCAGCTACTCGGCGGTGTGGCAGTTCTCTGCTAAGACAACGGAGGGGCCGAATATGGGTATATGTAGAATCTGTGGGCAGAAAGTGAAGCGTGGCCAGGGAGCTATCGTTGGCACCACGGCCCTGCGTCAACATAAGCAGCGTCACCATACAGTGGAGATGGAGGCAGGGAGCCCCTCGGAGTCACTTGTGCAGATGGCCCGCAGCATGCTGATTTGCCTGGCTAGTGACAGCTGAATAGTCACCATCCGGCAGAGGGATGACTTCTGGCTCTCCGCCCTATTGAACCCTCGCTACCGGTCCAAAATGGGAGCCTTTTTCCCAGCTGCTGAGAGGGAGGACAAATTCAAATACTATAGGGAAATCCTCCATAGTCAGTTGGCCGTTGCCTATGTGCGGCATCATCCCTTCTCTGACAGGTCTGACCTGGGGGTTCTTCAGCGCTCACGTACTACTGCCGCGGCTGCTGGGGGAAGGTGGGGGGGTAGGAGCAGTACCAGCTCCCTCAGCAGCAACCTAAGTCTGGAGTCACTGAGGAGCAGCTTCCTTCACCCGCCGAGTGAGGAGGGCAGTCGCCAGCAGCAGCAGCAGCAGGACCTGGAGCAGTCCCTGAACCAACAGGTGGTGGCCTACTTAGACAGCACTCTGCCACCCCAGTTAGAAGATCTGCTGGACTACTGGGCAGCCAAACTGGATGTGTGGCCGCAACTTGCCGAGTTTGCAGTGGAGAAGCTGTCCTGCCCGGCCTGTAGTGTGGCATACGAGCGGGTGTTCAGTGCGGCGGGGGCCATCGTTACCCCAAGGAGAACCCGCTTGTCCCACTTGGGAAATGTGGAACGACTGACCTTTTTCAAGATGAATCAGGCGTGGATCAGCCAGGATTTCCACACACCAATGCCTTAGGCGTCAGACTACATCAGCCATGACGCCTCACCCAAACTGTGAGAAATGAGTCTGGGTTCAAACTACCTGCCTCAGCCACTATTCTGATGCCGCCACCCACCTAATGCCACATATCTGCTGACAGTTTCTCCATCTGCCACCAACCATCTTTACCAGGGACTGGTATTGCCACCCACCTCCACACTCTGTCATTGTGCCACTGTATGACCTCATGCTGCTGCTGCTGTTGCTGGTGCCGTGACATCCACACTGAGTCATTGTGCCACTCTCTGACCTCATGCTGTTGCTGTTGCTGTGCCCTCTACACCCTGTCATTGTGCCACTCTCTGACCTCATGCTGTTGCTCCTGCCGTCACCTCCACTCTCTGTCATTGTGCCACTCTGTGGCCTACTACTGTTTTGCCACCTCCAGAATGTCATTGTGCCACTCTCTGTCCTCATGGTGCTGCTGTGGCTACTGCCTTGACCTCCACTCTCGGTCATTGTGCCACTCTGTGGCCTACTCCTGTTTTTGCAACCTCCAGAATGTCATTGTGCCACTGCCTGACCTCATGCTGCTGCTGTGGCTGTTGCCGTGCCCTTCACACTGTGTCATTGTGACACTCTGTGGTCTACTCCTGTTTTTGCCACCTCCAGAATGTCATTCTGCCACTGTCTGACCTCATGCTGCTGGTGTGGCTGCTGTCTTGACCTCCCCTCTCTGTCATTGTGCCACTCTGTTGCCTACTCCTGTTTTTGCCATCTCCAGAATGTCATTGTGCCACTGCCTGACCTCATGCTGCTGCTGTGGCTGCTGCCGTGCCCTCCACACTGTGTCATTGTGCCACTCTCTGACATCATGGTGCTGCTGCCGTGACCTCCACTCTCTTTCATTGTGCCACTCTATGGCCTACTCCTGTTTTGCCACCTCCAGAATGTTATTTTGCCACTGCCTGACCTCATGCTGCTGCTGTGGCAGCTGCCGTAACCTCCATACTGTGTTATTGTGCCGCTCTGTGGCCTACTCCTGTTTTTGCCACCTCCAGAATGTCATTGTGCCACTCTCTGACCTCATGCTGCTGTGGCTGCCGCCGTGACCTCCACACTCTGTCACTGATGTTGCCACCTTGTTTTTTTTCCAGCTGGCGCTGCCATGACATTATCAGGCTACATTCCCACTTCAGTTTTTTGGCCAGTTTTGCCCTCTTAAGTGCCCAGGGAATTTTATAGTGAAGCGATTCTAAGAGCGGCAGCAGTCATCTGCGTGTCATACTAAAACACAACATTGTGAGAAGACCAAACCCAGCTCCCTCTGCATATTTAAGCATGGCACAACGTTCTACAGCACCCTGCAGGCTCTGTGCAGCCTGGAAATAGCTGTTTTTTAATGCGATTCATCCCGAAGTAATTCGGACCGAAACAAATTTTGTCAGAAAATTCGGCGAAGTCACCGAATCGAATTTTTGAGAAATTCGTCCATCTCTAGTGATTTGCTGCGAATAAATCCGGACCAATCTAATTTTGGTGGAAAATTTGGCGAATCGGCCAAATCGAATTTATGAGAAATTCGCTCATCTCTATGACATGCCAACAGTTAAAAACCTTTTTGGAGAAGGGAGCCATCAACTCAGTTAGTCTTGTGGACTGCAGGATTCCTAAAAGATGTGAGTGGGATATTCCAATGGGTGGTGATATTGATGTACTTGGGGTTGGTTAGAGGCATAGACTCATGTGGTGCTATATTTAGGTGTGGCTAGAGGCATGACCTTGTGTGATTATACATTTGGGCAGGGTCCTCCGCACTGCTATGTCTAGGAGCCCATAACACTGTTAAGACAGCTCTGCCATTTCACACACAATATATCAACTTCTCTTGCTCCAGAATTTAAAATACAATTGACCAGCGCTGCTGATCATTAAGATTAGAAATGTGTCAGTGGAAGGAAGTTTCACCTCTTATATATGGCTTCATTTTTAAGGAATATAATACCTTTTATTAAGATAATAAAGGAAAACAATGGTGATTTTAATTGATCAACATTGTTGGTCAATTGTATTTTCAAGTCTTCAATTGTCTGGATACCGAGGAAGTGGTACTGGACTTACACAATAGATGGTCAGCTGATATAACTGCTGAATTGTTGAGATTAGAAGGCTTGTTTAAACCTTTACAGACTTTGAGGTTTTTTTTTGGTTGACTCGTTTGTTTTTTCATCCTCGCCTTCCAAGAACCATAACTTTTTTTATTTTTCCACCTATCTAGAAAAATGATGGCTTTTAATTTGCAGGACAAGATTTACTTTTTTATGGAGTCATTCACCGTACCATAGAACATATTGGGAACCGCAAAATTTTTTCCAAGTGGTGAAAAATGTGAATAAAAGTACTTGCGCCATGTTCGCAGGAATACTTTTTTAGGATGTTCACTCTCCAGTACAAATTATGTGTTCTCTGTATTCTGGAGGTTGATATGATTCCAGCAACACCAAACATGTAGGGTTTTCGTTATGATATAGCACCAAAAATATAGAGACTTTTTCTACTTTTGAAATTTGCGCCGTGTTGCCATTTTCTGCGTCCAATAACTTTTTTGTACTAACACCTACAGACCTGAGTGAGGGGGCATATTTTGCGGGCTGAAGTGTACTTTTTATTGGTACCAGATTGGAATACATGTGACTTTTTTGATCACTTTTATTCCAGTTTTTAGAGGACGTATGGGATAAATATGTGCAACTTTTTTATTATTTTATTTTTTTATTGGTTAAATGCCAAAAAGGGAGTGATTTGAACTTTTAATATATATATAGTTTTCTTTTACACTTTTAAACTTTTTTTTACTGTAACATTAAGTAAAGACCATGCATTAGGGTGTACTAATATGGCAGTTTCACTACTTCCTGCCTGGGGCAGGAAGTAGTGAAACAAGAAACATGACGTCGATGGAAGCCTTCACAAGGCTTACAGCTTCCATGTTAAGGGTTTTGGGTCCTGCGATCTTGCCCCGATCAGAGTGAGGAACGGTGCGTGGAACCATTTCTCATTCATTTAGACGCTGTGGCCGTCTAAGGGGTTAAAGAGCGCAGGATGGCGGCGGCTCTTTTGGTACACCCTGTGATCGGCAAGACTCCAGGGCAAACATAGCTGCAGCGTCTGAACCGGCAATTAGCAGCTGCCAGCAATCCTGCTACAAAGCCCTTTGTTAATGTCCAGTGTTGTTACGGGATTAATGTGGCAGCTTCCATTTTTCTCAAGAATTCATTATAGAACTCAGTTCTAAAAATAAGTGTTAACTTGGGGCCTATAAAAAATTATGGCAGAAGTGGTTATAGCTATTTGTTAATGAAGTTAAACATTTTCACCATTTCGCACCTGCAGAATAATGTAATTTGTTTATAGCCCCTTAATGACCACCCACCGATTTTTGAAGGTTGCTGCAGACAAAGGGGTTTGCGGCTCCCAGCACTGTAACTGCACTAGGATTGGAGCTGTAGTTAACAGCTCCATTCCTAGAGCAGCCTCTGTAAATGTCTCCAACGTTTAAATCTTTGATTGCCACAATCTGTGATCGCGGCATAATCAAAAGGGATTCCCTTGCACCATCAGGTCATCGGCACTTCCGGTGACTCTATGGAGCTTGGGGAATGTCTTGATAGTCAGCCCTGAGTATCTAGATAAGCCACAGAGATGTCTGCATAGTAGGCCTGCTGTCAGGGAACACTGTGTGCTGGCCTGACTTCAGCCTGTGTCATACTGACACAGAGTCTAGTGAATTGGCATACAATAGTATGCAAATACATTACTATGTGTAAAAAAAGTGTTAAATATTTATACCTAAGAGGGATTAAAAAAAAAAAGTTAAAAAAAACCCATTAAAAAGTGTAAAGAAATAAAATAAATAAAGGAATTTAAATATATAATTAAAAAGTATTATGTATACATTACATGCACAAAAAAACCCTACACATGTTAGGTATATATGCCTGTAATAACCTGTAGAATTCATTGAACAGGTTATTTAGTGTAAAATGTGAGTGGTGTAAAAAAAAATGCAGAAAAACACTTTTTTATGTTCACGCTGAAAACAAATGTAGAAAAAAAATCTGCAGTAATATATTTGTGAACTTAAACTATGCCCCCCACAAAATACAACTTCTTCTGCATAATACAAGTCTTCATTCAACTGTCACTTAAAAAAAATAAAGTAACGACTGTTGAAATGCAGGGAGGCAAAAACTAAAAAAATGATCTGGTCATTACGACCTATTCAGGCCTAAGGTTTAAGGGGTTAATGAGATAAATTAATGTTAGGCCCAACTAGGGTTAGGCAATGCGCTTATCCCATATGTGTTCCTTGCTTTTTCTGAGGAGGGTATTGTGGTTAAACTATATGACAAGTTTTGTTCTACAACATATTGTCTGAGCTTGTATGCAAGCACAAAAAAAATACTGTAAACTAAAGACTTATTATTGTAGAGATAATAGACATCAGCATGTATTATCTGTGCTGTATAGAGTAAGAACATTATGTTTTCTGACTGGGAAGATGCTGTCAAGCTCACGTCTGAGTGTATAAAAGTACCTCATTCATTATAAATTGTAAGTGTACAACTTTGACAAGTTCAGCTAACCGCTGGTAAAGTCTTGACATTAGAAGAGAAAATTTACCATTGAGACACTGGAAGGATCAGAGGTGTCGAAAGGGTATTGAAATATCAGGGGTACAAGACCAAAGGCATATGTTTCACTCATTCTAAATAAAAAGGAAAATATATCTATAAGACAACTTTAAGAACACATAATGGCCTTAGCCACACTGTCTCACCAGTACAATCACTTGATGTTACTTTATAATAAAAATCAGCACTGTGGATCTCCGAATCTATATCTATAAATGTATCAGGCCTGCATACAAATAATTTGCAGATCATAAACACTGCTGTAAGTATAATAGTACACTTTTAAAGCCCCATTCACATCTCATTTTGGCAGCCCATTCATGGCAGTGCACTGCGGGATGCATTTTTACAGCATCTTGACAGATACCACAAAACAAGATGTGAATAGAGCCTAATTTAGTCATAGACTCACCAAATAATAGCAATATAAAGCAACCAGATATTATCTCCACATCAAGACCACATGTAACTACCACTAAGGCTAGAATAACCCATAGTCACCATATCGTTACCAAATAATGGTTAAAAACCATCTCTACACTGGCGCTCTAAAGAGTATAATAATGCGGTGAATACAGTGCAATAAATATAGTAAAATAAAATCCAGTGATTCATAGGTGAAATCTTTTATTATTGGGGTTGTTCACTCTCCCTTTTCTCTCCTTCTCAACAGGACCACGATGATAAATTCTCCTGGCCCCAACTTGCCTATACAGCGTTTGCTGCCAAAATGTCTTTAACACTTTGCTATACCACCACCCACCACACCTTCTACACAAACTTCCCATCTTGATGACCCCTTGAACTGGGTCCTACTGCTGCAAAAATAGGCACAGATAGTGCCTCTAAACATAATAATGGGAAGCACATAGTGTCCTACACCTTAATAGTGCTACATTAGTCCCTCACACAGTACTAGTACTTAATTTGAGCCCAACACAGTAAACAAGCCGCCTTTGATCCATTTACACAATATTAGTGCCCTTTTAGGTTGTGCTTACACGGCAAAGACACTGCACAGATTTCCTGACTGGTATTTAGTCTTTTTTAGCCACACAGAGGGGCAGTTTGTGGATTCAAGCCTTCCCCCTTCGCACCAACATGTTCATATTGTGCCTGAAAACCAGGTGGAAGAATGAACATGTTCTATGATTTTTAGGATCGCCGGTGGTGTACAAACCATCGGGCAGAAAATCTGTGCAGTCTCTTAAAGTCTATGGGGGAGCGTTGCATGTCGGTTTTCAGACGGTTTCTAAAACCGCAATCCTCGATGCTATGTTAGGGTCCCTACACAGTAAGAATATCCACTTAGTGCCCCCTAAATTCCTGTTTATCTAAAATAATTACCCGTATAGTGCTCCCTTATATTAATGATTTTAGCTTGGTGGTTACAAGTCAGTTTAGAAGAGGTAGCTAATGAGATTTTAGGATGAGACACCAATGGCAAGGCTCACATAGTGGCTGGTGGAGTAGGGAGATGACAGGTTCCTGCTTCATTTTTTAAATTCAACTGCACTTACGTTTGCAGATGCAGTTTTAAGTGGTTCTAGTTTGGGGATCTTAGGTTCTGGGCAAAAATTCAGGGCAAGATATTGGGAACTAATGATACTGTTGAAAAGGATGCTCTGCATCTTTTAAATGGTCTCATTTTTATCATGCAAAATATTTGTCTCCTTTGCTATAACTGAAAACTAATCTATTATTCACTGCTTCCTCACTGTAAAGTAAAATGAATCCTCAGCAAAAGAACAGACTTTAAAACAACCTTCTGTTGTGCCTTAGGATATCCTCTACACTCTGTGCTTTCAGGAAATCTCTCTAGACTTAACTACTGAAAAAGCACTTCTTGGCCACTAAACTCATAGAGCATGCATTTCAGTCATCATGATCTAGCACATTAAAAATGATTTGAGTGATTGATGTCAACCCATAACAGCAGAGGCTAATAGGATATATTCATGCATAAAATAGGGCAAATGTAGTGAGGGAATAGCTTGTATAAATCCGTAACGAGACTAAACCTTGAATGTAGAAAGTATCAAGTACAAGTACAGCTATTTCTAAATAAGACATGTTTATCATCATTTCCACATTGGTGCAAGAGTGTTGGGTTACCTTCATACACGTTGTATGTCTAATGCTACATTATCACAGTTCTGAACTACATGGAACAAATATATGTCAATTTTTTTTTACAAATACAAAATTGTATTTGCCCATCTTGCCAGGGTGGTATGTAGATATTTTTGGCTATAACCTGTTAAAGCGAGTAATGTAGACCTGTAAATGAAACCTTGAAGTTGGAAATATGTAGGTAGGGTCAAAGTCTAGTACTGTTACACTATGTACAAAGAAGCATACTGTACAGAACCTAATTATAGGCTTCATACAGAGCCCAAATTTGCCACCCAAATAACAGTGACTTACAATGGCCAAATAACAGTTTCATATAGTCCTCTATATATGTTATCCAGAACTGCTCCTACCATACGTTGCAAAAATAATTTGTTGAATACCACCACAGTAGTTGTGCTCCACAATGTCACCAGTATAGACAGTATATACCAGAAATGTCTGCTAGGTGCCGGTCCAATCTCTGGAAACAATCTAAAAACAAAAACAATCAGCACATCCAAAACAATTTTAAAGAAAATATAGTAGGTGCACACTAATATTGGCCCCACAGTCCACAGACTTCGATCCAATCGAACACTTGTGGGTAGAGTTAAAGAAAAAGGTGTATTTGTACCTAAGTGAGTCGACCAATGTGCATCAACATTGACAACGTGTAGAAGAGACCTGGGATCAGATTTTGGTCGAGACATGCTTGAATCTGATTGAGAGCATGCCCAGGACCATTGAGGTAATGCTGAAAGCTAAAGGTAGATTTACAAAATACTAACAAAATAAAAAAAATGGATTTAGATTTTTTTGGAGCAAAACAGTAACAATACAGTTACATGACAAGAATCTGCAGAACTAAGCATGTGCTAAATAGTTGTAAGTCAAATTGATGTGTGAGATAGCCAAGATGATTGTCTATAAAAAGAAGGTATTGTTACGTTCAAAGCTGTAGTGGATGGAGCCTGAGAGTCACAAGTTCAAAAAATTGTCACCTTTTTGCTTGTCAGTGTAACATTACCCAGAGAATCACTATGCCTCGCTGGTTTGCCTTCTTTCTACAGTTCATCCTGGTGCCATCTTTACCCCAGGTAAGCAACAGATGCCCATACAGGCATCCACATGATGTAAAAGAAAATATGAATTATCAGATGAGGCCACCCTCTTCCATTGCTCCACAGCCCAGTTCTGATGCCTACATGTCCATTGTAGCTGCTTTTGGTAATGGACATGGATCAGCGTGGGCACTATAACCATTCTGTATTGTATACGGACTGGACTAGAGAAGCAATTCTTTCACAAGCACATAATTGAGACTTAGATGCCCATTACCTCTTGCCATTTCACCAGCTGTTCTTCCTTGCACCATATATGGTAAAAACTATCCCCTACGTATCCAGAATAGATTACACAATTTAGCCCTTGACAAAGTTGTGTATATAACTCGGTGGATCCTCCAGTAGGCCGCGGGTCCGACAGAATGGGGCCCGCCGGGTCCCCGTGGAGCAGAGGTCCTGCCACGGTCCCGCAATGCTAAGCCAGGCAGTGATGCGATGAAGTGAGCTCATCGTGCCGCCGCCTCTCTGTGGCCGCACAGCCGTCAAAGGCAGCTGTACGGCCGACGAGCTGCCGGAGGAGTGTCCCGATGCTGTTGCCATGATGACGTCATGCCGAGGAACGTGCTTAGCTGGAAAGCAGGTAAGGTAAGTATTAATGTTATTATTTTTAACGCCGTTTACCTACCTGAGGGGGCTGTATATACCTGTCTGACGGGCCCTATTTATATACCTGCCTTACTGAGGGGAGCTATATATACCTTACTGAGGTGAGCTATCTATAAACCTGCCTTACTGAGGAGAGCTATATATACCTGACTGAGGGGGCTATATATACCTGACTGTGATGGTGATATGTGGTAATAGTGTTGTGTATTCAGTCATTGTGGGGGTGATATGAGGTCATGGTGTGGCAGTCTTATTCAGTCACTATGTGGTGTGGATATGTGTTCACGGTGTGGTGGTATTATTCAGTCACTATGTGGTGGTGATATGTGGTCATGGTGTTGAGGTATTCAATCACTATGTGGTGGTGATATGTGGTCATGATTTTGCTGTATTTAGTCTTAATTATTGGTCATTTTAGCCTTGGGATACTGTTTTTATGTAGCGGTGTTATTTGGTAACTGTACAATCATTATTTAGTGGTTTTATACTCAGTACTTTGTGTTACAGCTTTTGATATGCTTTTATTTATATAAAATGTATAATTCGGGGAGGGGGACATATATCTTTAGACCTTTTGTGTTCCCCACCGGTGTCCTGCTGCAATTAGGTGAGGGAGACTCAGAAGCCCCAGCACTCCATCTTGATTACAGATTAGTGGGATGTTTCATCACATCGGTCTATAAATTGAAGTGAAACCGGGCACCGCGGGCAGGACAATGTACAAGTGGTGGATACAGAGAGGCAAAGTGGGCCCCCAAAATCATCTCCTGTGGTGGGCCTTAGGCACCCCAGGCTGGCACTGCATGTGTCCCTAAGTCCCTGGGGGCAAAGATGACACAAAGCATCATTGTCACTTGCTGTGTGATTCTACCAATAGTGCATAATTATCACAACTGGAGGATAGGCACATGGCAATCTTGATCAATAATTTTCAAAAAAACATGTTAACAGCAAAACAGTCATCTCATTTCAACAGATGAGTCCACACTCCCAAACTTAAAACTATTGGCCTTGAAAAAAAAATTCCCATAATGGCAGCAAACAATAGAAACATCACCATATCTACTCCCGAAACTCTGAAACTATTTTTTTTTCAAATGAATCCCATCAACTCAATTGATAGCTTCAAAGATGTGATGTGATCTTCTCTCATATGCATTTTCAGTTCTTATGCCTTAATTATCTTTGTTTCTTTTGATGCCAATGGTCATATTTTGTAGTATTCTGAGGCTGGAAACTGAAAACATAAACGCTATCGCATTTGCCCTGGGAAATGTTTCAGTAGCTCAGGAGATAACACAAAGCCAATTTAAATAATGAGATCAATCTTAGAATAAATAGCATGTATCAATCCTGGATCAGCAAAATACATCTCTGAACAAAAATGCTTTTAGACAAAATCCCATTCAGGGAGAAAATAAGAAAAGCTAAACTATTCAGACATAGACTGAAATACTGTATAGACTGAAATACTGTATAATTCTGGATCAGAAGTATAGTACTATCACGGGTAAGATGCTGAATCTCATAATTACTAAAAACCATGATTAAAAATAAACCTGTAGATTATTCTTACATTCTTAAGTGAAACTGACACTGATCTCTTTTAATTGGGTCATCTATCAAATGTTCTAATATAAATAAGCTAGTGAGCAGCATTGCATCTACTGAAGGAACCCAAAACCCCAGTAAGTCACTTTAAAATTGTGAAAACTGTGACAATCCCCATGACTAATCATCCCACCTACCCCAAACTTACTAGCTCTTGGTAACAGGCACAACTGGGAGAATGAAGAGGTAAGTGGCCAATACTTCTTAGTGGAGGTCCAGATTATATCAGTCATGGTGGCTGTTGCTCTCCCTAAATAGACAGATAACTCATTGACTAGTGTTGAGCGATTATTATCGACAAAGTTGAAATCGCCACAGTTTTTATGTTGATCGAAATTTTTAGATCATGCGATAATTTAGGTTAAAATCTGTGCATCATCTATTAAGATCGCGCCATTTTCGGCGCTTCCTGTCATTTTGGCGGCCAGCAAATCAGCTTACAGAATAGAGCAGGGTGAGATGTGTGTGCGACGTCATGACTGGGATGTGTATGGTTGCGATTGGCTGGAAAAATCACATGACCTCGTTTTACATAGAACAGCCCTTCCTGTTCAGCCTCAGTGTCTCTCAGCGTCTCAGAGCAGTAGGACGTGCGCTCTGCTGTGTCCAAACAGCTCAGCGAAATTATTCTATTTGTTCACAGAGAAAGCTCTACTGTTAGCTGTGATCCTTACAACTTAGATCAGAGATTTGAAGATTTTATGTAGTTAGGTAGAGAATTTTAAAGGAGCATCTACCGCTGTAAAGTCACAGGGGGAGGAGGAGGGGCCCGCGGGCGAACACAGACAAACTCTATAAAGAATACTGGATAAAGTTCCCCAAGACTTAGTGTAGACATTGCACTGCAATAGCTTTATTATTAACAGTTTTCTATTGAAATATTTCCTGGATATTGGGCAGCCTGAACTTATATTAGGATGCACATCTTTTCTAGTAACTGCAGGTCTCTTTGTTAGGTGCAAAACTCCACTTTAATTATCAGTATACATTCATATCGGTGCTCATTTTTCAATTTTTTCCCATCTTCCACCTTGTTGATATATCCACCTTGCATATAAATTAGAATCCCGCAATTTTAGGTAGTCACACAGGTTTGATAGGTACAAAAATACCATTGTATTATCCTGAATAAATTTCATATACGTGATTTTTTTACTTTGCGCACTACGCAAATGTTCAATTGTATGCATCCTTTTCACTTTTAAAAGTGAACAGCAAATTTTGTAGTCACCAACAGTGAATTGAAGGGTCCAAAAAATACTTTATTATCCGAATACATACAGATAACTTTTTTTTTTCACTACGCGCACGGCAGCTTTGTTGATAGGATCTACTTTTGCAGTTAAATTATGAATACACATTTTTGTAGTACACAGGTGAATTGATAGGTCCAAAAAATACCTTTTATTATCCGAAATACATTACAGATACGTGTTTTTTGCACTGTTTGCCCATTCCATATTTGTTGTATAGAGCCTCCTTCAGAAAAATTTGAAATCCAGCAATTGTGTAGTTACCACAGTGGAAAATTGATAGGTGCCAAAAAATACCTTTTTATTGATCCAATACATTCACAGAATAACGTTGCTTTTTGACATTGCGCCACTTACAGCTATTGTTCATATGAGGCACCTTGCACATAAAAATAGTGAATACTGCAATTTTTAGTTCGCGACGCACAGTGAAATTGACATAAGTTCTTCCAAAAAATAAGTCTTACCTTTTATTATCACGAATACATTACAGATACGTTTTTTATTAGTACATTGTCGCACATACAGACTTTCTGTTCATATAGGAGGCATAGTAACCATAGCACTAAATGTGAACATACTGCGCAATTATATTGTATAGTCACCACATGGAAATTTCCGTATACGCGTTGCCTCAATGAAATAGCCTTAGTAACATATTAGATACTGACAGATAACAATTCAGAATACGTGATTTTTTTTCACGTTTGGCGCAGGCCAGCATCGTTGATATATCTAAGCTTTGTTGCAGTTATATTTAGAAAATACAGCCAATTTAGTAGTCACGCACAGTGTAATTTGATAGGTGCCAAAAATACTTTTATTATCTGAAAACATTTCAGATACGTGTAGTTTTACGAACTTAGGCGCATGCCAAGCATGTTGATCGATCGAACTTTGCGAGTTTAAATTTGAACACACAATATGTTTGTAAGTCACCACAGGTGAAAAAATTGATAGTTGCCAAAAAAATACCTTTTATTATCTGAAAACATTTCAATCGTGTATTTTTTCACTTTTGGCGCAGGCCAGCTTTGTTGATAGATCTTTACTATTGGCAGTTAAATTTGAATCCAGCAATTTTGTTTTGATTTTGAGGGATCTGAATTAGCTGTGATTATGCCCGATCTTTTAATTAAGAGACTTTCCAAAACTCTGATCCCTACCTTCTACACACAAATTTTCATAACTTCTTGTAACCATGGAGTCGAAACTTCGATGGTGAGTAAGCAGCAAAGATGGGGTAGACATGGAGGTAGAGGTACAAGAGAAGGTGCTCCTTCCATGCTGGCGACAACACGCACTGCCACTGGATCGTCAGTTGCATGGACACATCCGGGCCTGTCATAAACGCAGGGTCAGGTGCCCTATGTACTCAGTGAAGCGAGAACAGCTCGCCATATCTGCGTCCCTACAGTGTGTATTAATGCAACCTGCATCCAGTCAGGACTTACCGTCCCCGTCCTCCAATCACCACGGCCCACAAATTGTCGTCATCAGCACACCAGATACATCCGTACCAACATGAATGCGCAAAGGCCCAACATGTCAAACTCTCGTTTACCTCACACTGTGTATAAATCTCCCATTCATTCTAGAAGAGCGATCCTCATTGATGACAAAATGCGTTGGGGTCAGAGGCAATGTTTAAAAAGATCAAGAGTCCGAAGAGGATGATTTTCTACATGACTCGTGAGCGCCAGTATACTTATGTCCATCAGAGTATGAGTAAGGACAGACGAGTTCCAATCTCGGCAAAAAACCCGTGGCGGTTCCCGGCAAACGCCTTGCAGTCCCTCTTTGCTTGTAGCCCTCCAGCTCCCTGGAATGCAGAATGATCCAGTAGACACAAAAAAAAACAAAGTTAGCCAGTGGTTTCTATGATGAGATGAGACTACATTGCGAGATCCAACGTGTGTCCTTTTTATAGCAGAATTAATGCTTGCAGAGATCGTTTCATATCACTGGAACGAGGAGGAAGACGATGGGGTAGTTGTCATTTACAGGGTTCCGCCTCAAAAATGAGGGATAGGGCGGTTGCAGAAGTCCCTCTGATATGATTTCCGCCATGCCACGTCAGAATCTCCTGTCCAGCAAACCCCGCTCCACGCTTATCGCGTCGAAAAAGGACCATTGCCTCTCAAAGCCTTTGGCCTCTCTTTGAGACCATGCCTACTGATTTCACCCTACCGATGTCATAAATGCCCCATCCTTTGCCGTAAAACGCATAAGATTAGAGTGCAAGAACCTTAGGTGTTAACCACCACCAACATGTCTAGTCACATGCAGGCGAATGCATGAGTTGAAATGGGAGGCATACAATTGGCCAAAAAAAGCCAGACTGAGCGCCGAGACCACCAACCACTGTTCATCACCCTCTTCGCTCCATCGATCACTCCTAGCCACCACCAAGCGTTCCTCAGCTGAGCCCCATCTGTAGTTCCTCAGAGTCACTGATCATGGATCAACCCTCCGCTTCACCTCTCAACCATCGACCCGATTCACACATCACCACCATATATCGCCTCATCTACCTGCCTTCTCCTTTCCGCCCAGATTAGACAACCTGCCGCCGTAAACTACAGGTCGTACCAGTCATAGCAGCCAGCGCTTCTGTCTTCCAGGTTTCGGAGGAGCAGAAGTAAACACTTTAACCCAAACCAATCCCAAAGCCAAAAGCCTAGAAATGTCGAGAGCATAGCCCGCTTTTAGGCTGAGAAATCGTTGCCTTTCCCGACTGGTGGACACAGATGAGGTGTTACCTTTGCCGCCACGCATGGGCCCTTGCCTGCCCCCAATACCAGATGCCAAGAGCTAGGCATTTCATCATGTTGCCAGAAAAGCCGTCCCCCTAGCCCTGGCCAGCCACGTGTCAATAATAAAATTTTCAAAACGCGTTGAGTAGCATCTGTGTCCGGAAAAGTCCAATCTGCCCACCACACATGACAAGTAAGTCAACGCGGCCAAGACCCGCTATTAGTATCCACTCTTCTCTGAGTACAGCTTCACTGTGATATTCTGAGCGAGGTGGTATGTCCTGTGGGTGGGAGACCTGGGTGGGCTACTCAAGAGCTACTTGCTGCGAATCGGTCATCTATCAAAACCCGCCTAGGGATTTGGTGCAATAGGTGCTGTACCGGACAGACCCCCAAAGGATCCTCAGGTAGGCCATCACGTGCCCATTAGCGAAACCAGGATCCTGTGTTTGAAATTAATCTGTCTTGGAAGATCCGCACCACTACACAGTCAGGACTGTGGAGGCTCCTGACCAACAACGAGACCGTGAGGCCCCTTATCCGCCGAAGGTATTGGCTGTGTGACAAATAACCTTGTGCCAGGCAAGAGGTGTGTGCGAAAAACGGCGAAAGTCTTCTGAGCGTACTCTACCTTATGATTCGTTAATGCTGGGAAGCACATCCACTTGCCTTGGCGCACAGTGTCATGAACCTTGTCTTTCCCAGGGCAAATTTCTAAAGAGCTACCCGTGTCTAGACAGCCTGCTGAGGAAGGCTCTAATGTTCAGATTCGCCAGACTTCCGCCGCTTTGCACACCCCTGCTGTTCGCGTCCCCCTGGAGCTGCGTTTAGCAATCGTCAGCTACGCCGTCCCCGTCAACCCGTACTCATTGAGCTTTGACGTTATGGCAACATTACGGGGTACTCTGGTTAATTCCTACCCTCCCCATCTGCCCAGCGATTGTTGTGGCCAGCAGCGTCAAATGCCATTTAACGCATACGAAGAGACACATTGGCTCTGACTAGCAACGTTATTCGGACCTCGAGGTTGATTAAGTCCACCGAGCAGAGTGAGCAGTAGAGAAAAAGAGCTTCTGCAACCAACCATGCCAAGGTATAATGCTGAAGAAGCCACCAAAAATGGTGTCATTTGCGGACATGCCTTCTTGGCTCAGCGATGAGCATTGTGCTGATCTTAGTTCTGAACGTTCGTTGGAAACACTCTGAAACAACAGGTCCCGCCAGCGCGACGAGGGAGGATAAGCGGACACAGATGCGGAGCACAGTAGTCCTTCACCTCGTCGCGTCAAATCCACAAAGCCCCAGACAGTTTTTAGCACAATTCAACTCGGTCATCATCTAGGCGTGTTTCGGGTCCAGAGCTAGTGCATTAGTGGCGCAACACTCTCAGGGGTGCATCCATCTCAGGCAATCAGGCGATGTTGAAGCGTGTGCCAGTGCCATCGGGAAGGAGGAGGAGAGAGGGTATTCCTAGACACCGATTTAACCACCGACGTCCCTGCCTTAAGGAAAGAGGTTGGGCATGCGAATTTTGAGGCGAGGAGGAAGATGAGGAAGATCAGTTTGCTAGTTGCCTCTCGTTACCCAGATGCTTGGAAGAATCAATGCACCATCTCTCACATGAGTGCTTGGATGCTCCATTCCTCTGCAACATGACATCCCCACTAAGGCCATCAAACTGAGTCAACAGTTCTACTGGGAGCCCACTCCTCCTGGATCCCCGTTGACAAAAACAAAAACATCAGCACTTTCCTTCCACCCTAACGGGTCCAAATACGCAGAGTAAAATGCAGTAACTGGAGACCTTGCTGAATTGAATCAAACTGAACTTCAAAGAAAAAATCCCCCCCCCAGTTGCTGTCTGCAATTCAACCGTTCCCCAATATGGTACCCGGATAGTGGAACAACAACACGACGTGACAGCAGTAGGAGTGCCAGTATCGGCAAGCAGCATGCAAGATGGCAGAAGCCAAATGGGGTGACCTCAGGCAATCTTTATTTATCCACCTTCACCAGACGCAGGATAGCAATGACAGGGCCACACATCCAACACCCAGAGTACCAGCTTAAGAGATCAATGGTGCACGACTAGTCTAGCGTCTCCACAACCGATGTTATTTGTATGTTATTCCGGACGCCAATAAACTTCTGGGTATCCAAAATTGACGAAATGGCCCGAGCTGCTCGCCACGCCATGAGTGTGTTGTCCTGCCCATCAATCCACGCGTCATATCTGAGTCGGACCATCAGCACAGCTGGAGGAGTCATTTACAGACAAAGCATACCGGCTTCTTCCCACAGATACAATGTGGAATCGTTTGACTTTCATCAAGATAAACAGGCATGGATCTCTGATGATGTTGTGGGCCCCAATTGCCGAGGTCACCGATTAGTTTGCCGGTTCTACTTCACATTCCTCTTTCAATACATAAATGGTCCACTATGAAAAACTTTTATTTAAAATGAACCGTTTCTTACTTTGCAAATTTTATTCTCTTTTCCTAACAGTTCAATTTATCTGCAAGTTTAGTGCTGTGAGGAAGGCTGTGTAAAAGACAGCAAGACTTTCATGACAACACCGAAATCCATTTACGTTCATCACTTTAATCTTTAGCGAAAGTTTTCGCAATTGTCAATGGATTGAAACGGTCAATGTATGCTGAGTGAGATAACAGCTATAATTATTGGCCTTTAGAACAAGAAATGTGGCTTTTAAGTGGCATTTCTCCTCACAATTTTTCTAAATAGTGGCTGTAGAAGATCATATTTAATCATATTTTTTGGGACATTTTTGCTGTGATGATACAGCAATAATCCATTGTCGCTTTGGAGAGAGAAATGTGGCTTAAAGATGGCATTTCTCCTCACAACCAGCGGAACTAGTATATAATAGTGTCTACAGTATAAGAGCATATATTGGTAAATTTATTTGGGTGTCATGTTTGTCTACGTGAGATACAGCCAAAATCATGGAGTCCTAGCTGTGAACAGAAATGTGGCTTCTAAAGTGGCATTTTCTTCACCCTCACAATTTTATTAACAGCCTCAGAAGTATCATTTTTATAATTTATATGGTACATAGCTGCTATTGAAAATGCAGCAATACTACAAGTCCTATATATAAAAAAAAATGTTGGTTTCCTAACAACATTTGTTCTACACAATTGACCGAAGTGGCTCAAGGGTACATGCTTTGATTTTTGGGGCAGTTTTTGCTGAGACATGCAGCTATACTACAGGTCCTATAATAAAAAAATGTTGTTATCTTAACAGACATTTGTTTTCCTTTGGCCCAAATGTCCAAAGTGTTCAAGGGCCATGCACTTTAAATTTTTTGGTGGCATTTTGCTGTGAAATGCAGCTAATACTACAGGTCCTATTATAAAAAAATTGATTTTTATCTCTACAGACATTTGTGACAATGTGTGATGTTCTGTCAGAAACAGGAATAGGTAGCTACACTGTTCTAAATGATGGACACATATTGCAAAATGACATTTTTATTGCAAGATCTTGTAACATAAGCTAGCAAACCCAGTATTGAGATACACAAACCCATTTTAAGACCATTAAAATTAGAAAACAAAGTGCGAAAAGTGTTGTGAGATTCCATCCTATTATTACAAAAATACTGTTTTATATAAAAAAACACTAAAAAACATTGCATGGTACAAAATTAGCTTGGTTAGAAAGAAAAGATACGCTCTGAAAGTTGTACGAAGGAGGAGATACGAAGGGTAATCGAACTTGACCATGATTGAGTCGGTCTATTATCAGAGGACATTGAGATATGGTGACGCACTGGACAGTCAGCAAAAAGTTGTGTACTAGGAGAGAAAATTATCTCCAGCATGGTTTAGTACAATATGATAAAAAGAATCCAAGTAAAAAAGTTCACCCGTGGGTGTGGAAACAGGGAGCGATATAAACCGGGGCCCCATATGATGATTATGTATGCCAAGTGAGAGCTCCATTGGGTGTCTCGCACTCATGAGTGTTGGTTTGCTACGAGGGTGCCAGCGAGAGAGCATTTACACCCGATGACAAGGAGACAGTATATGCCGAGTAAAAAGCTCATTGTGAATGGAGGGTTATGATCAATGTGACGAGCCAATTTTTATCGCGGGCACTTATATGTTAAACTCTAGGATGGTGTCAATTCATCATTGGGGCTGCATTGCTGTGGCCCAGGACAGGGATACGGTCATGTTCCAGTGAAACTAAAAGGGTGGATTGAATGACTCCTTTTTTCCGGCACCATTTAATCTGGGGTCATGAATTGCGAGGTTAGGGCTCATGCTGGTGGCCCAGACAGGGAGATTCTTATGTACCAGTGAATACTATATGCTGTGGTTACAAAGACGCGCTTTTCCGGGCACTTCTATCTAATTCTTGGGGTCAGCAGGTTTGAGGGCTCCATGGCTGTTGATGGCCCACGAACAGGTTATAGTCACAATTTTCCAAAAACTAAAATGTGGTTTGACAGAACTCCTTTATTTTCCGCACTTTTAAACTTTCTGTGGGTCATGCAGGTTTGGGGACTCATGGTGCAGTGGCCGGCAGGACAGGGTTATGAGGTCCATTATGTTCCAGTGGAAACTTAAAATTCTCTACGGTGTTGAAAGACTCCTGTTCCGGCACTTTTTAAATCTGGTGTGTTCTATGCAGTGTTTGTGGGCATCTGGCTGTGCGTGCCCCAGGACAGGGATAGTCTATAGTCCAGGTTAGAAACTGTCTAAAACTGCGGTTTGAAAGACTCCCAGGTATGTTTACCTTGTCCGGCATCATCCTATACTTTCTAAGATAATGTATCTGTGGTTCATGCAGAGTTTTTGGGCTCATGCTGCTTCCCGGACAGTGATATTTCAATGTCCCATTTCAAGTAAAAATGATGATATCAATCATACTTGAGCCATTCTGTGCACTTTTAATATCTGTGGCAGGGTCAAGCCGGTTTTAAGGGTACATGGCTGTGGTTGCAAGACAGGGATAGTGTAATGTTCTGTGATTTTTCTGTGGCTTTAATACCCAACATGAGGTTGCCTAAAGATGTAGGCACGTATCCATTTGACTTGTTGTGGATGTTAATTCAGCACTCCAGCCCTGTTTGGGTTTAAGAATGAAGGTGTTGTTCTTCTGCCAAAAGACTTGTAATGGACATCGTTATCATAACTCTATCATCGTGACCACGAATACCCTTGTCGATGATGGTCGATTATCGACCATCGACCGATGTCGATGGCCAACGTAACCGCTCAACACTATCATTGACCTATGATAAATGCAATAAAGAAAAGAAGAAATTCCTTTGGCGACACTGCCTGTCTAAATAAGGGGTCATCTCAACTTTGAACTGCAGTAAAGTTTCATGTATCACTATAACATCACCTTCCACTTCATTCTTTCTTGAACTTTTTTTCTTATTATGTCTATCTTACAAACATATTTATTACTAAAACAAAAAAAACATTCATACACTATGTTAGTCTGTGTATAAATACAAGTCAAGATCCAGGTCCGCGATGTGGCAATTTTGGGATCAGAAATAAAATATTTCTTTAGGGCAGATTGGTTCTTGGCTTATGAGTTCCAAAATCTACATCAGCTTAAAAATGTCTTCCCTTTTTCCACATCTTTTCCATACCCTTGTGTTGAGATACTGACATCCATTTAGGCTTCTCACGACATTTACTATGTAACTTTGTTTTTTTTTTTACAATTTCATTTGTATTATGAAGATAGAGATCATAAGGTTAATGTCTGGCTTGTAATAATCTCCTTAGGGATTGTTATTTGGGAAAGAACTTGAGTTGTCTTATGCTGGAACACAGTACCCATTATTTTGTCTGAGTGGGCTATTCTGACCTGGTGGAGTACTTGTAGGACGTGAGTAAAGGTAGGATTATTGCATTCTTTATAATTCTCAGCTAGCACAAGCAAAAGACTGATTTTAAATTAAGCACAAAACATTTTGTTTTAAAGGAAAGAAGTGAAATCTGCAAGTTTCAACTAAACTTATATTATGTGCAAATTAGATTTTTCTGCCACAACCACTCAGCCATCAACATACATTTTTTTCTTTTTCACAAGCATAACGTTGAAACTTATATTCTTCTATGAAATATGTTTCATGATGTTATATGTTTTCTTCAATTAATTTAAGTAAACAAAAACTCCCAGATGCAATTACATAGCAAGATTGACTAGAAAACCTGATAATATCCAAAATGTAGCTGAGGGAATCTTCAAAAATAAACTGTGAGTAAATAAAACACCAATTGAAGGTGACTTGCAGAGCCAATTACTTACTGAAAGGGTCTACTTCTTGTTGAACTAGTCAAAAATAACCTATTATCTTAACAATCACATATTGTTTGATGATACAATAAAGTTTGCAATACAATTAAAAGTAGAAAAAGGATTAAATTAAAGGATAGTCAATTTACAATTATTTCCTCTGGTGGGCCGAAGGAACCCCAGTCCAACGTTATTCTCCAAATTTATTCATCCATAGCTTTAGTAGTGCAACTTTTCAGTTCCTCAAAAGAGCCAGTTTCAAGCACTGTGTTCTGGCACATATAAATACCCATGATTCAGTTCACAAAAATAAAATAAAACAATACATAATATTAATTCGTCCATATTCCAAAGTGATAAGTGCATACCACATCAATATATAATGTATGTGTGCAAATTCATCATTATGTAAGAGAAAAATATTACCAACTGTATACAATCCAAATATTAAAATTATGCTATTCATCTAAATACCTAATAAACTATTTAATTATTATTGATAAAAACACCTGATTTATAAAATAGGGTTGGATTTTCAATCACCATGGCCATAAATCTGCAAAGATGCCACAACAGCATATCACATCATTGAACCAAATAGCTAAGATTTATTCAGATTTCATGTCAGATAGTGAGAAAAACATGCACATGTGTCTTTTTATATAGTGTATGTAAACTTCTGGTTTCAACTGTAAATACATATATTTTCAATCACCACAGCCATAAATCTGCAAAGATGCCACAACAGCATATCACATCATCTTAGCACATCATCAGCATATCACATCATCTTAACTTTTGCATCTATATATATATATATATATATATAATA
>JAODAL010010982.1:0-42500 GCA_025379985.1 Phyllomedusa bahiana | reverse complement strand
TCTAGTGAAATGTATGTAAACTTTTGACTTTGCAGAAATTAATAAAAATGCCTTAAAAAATTCCCTCTCACTCATTAGTCTGGTATTTTGCAAATATAAATAATTTTGGTAATCCTAATTGACCTAAAATGAGTAAGGTTTATTCTGATTTAGTGTTAGTGAGAAAAATATGAATATGTGTCTTTTTATATAGTTTATGTAAACTTATGGTTTCAACTCTATCTATCTATCTATCTATCTATCTATCTATCTATCTATCTATCTATCTATCTATCTATCTAGTGGGTTGCAAAAGTGTTCTTACCCCTTGAATTGTTCCTCATTTTTAAATGTTAAAGCCACAAGCTTAAATGTATATTATAGTTATTTTATGTGATAGAGCAACTCTAGGCTCGGACTGGCCCACATGGGAATAGGGGTAACCCCCGGTGGTCCCCAGAGCATGGTAGATTTGGGTTTGTTTTTAAATGCATATGCATCCTCAGATGAGGCAAAAATCAAGACACAGACCATAGGAGGCATGTAAAGTCATTTACAGTAGCTGTAAGGTAGGCCCCGAAAATAAACTCAACTGCTGGGCCCCTAGAGTCAACTCCATCAGTGGGCCCTAGGAACCACAGTCCGACACTGAGCAACACAAAATAACAAGTATTCGTGAAGTGTAAAGAAAAGGATATGTGCTTTTACAAATTTTTGTAAATTAAAAAGAAAAAAAAATGAGGTGTGGATATGTATTCAGCCCCCTGTTCTCTGATAACCTTAAATAAAATCCAGTGTGACCAAGTTCTGGCAGTAAACAACCCTAGACATACAGCCAAAGCAACAATGGGAGGGTTTAAATCAAAGCATTGATTGCTGTTTTTCTCAAACGTATACCGATCAATCTGAATGAGCTAAGATATTTTGCAAAAAAGAATAGGCAAAATTTCCAGTCTCCAGATGTGCAAAGCTGGTAGATATATCTCCTATTAGACTGCTGCTGTCATTGAAGATAATGCCCAAAAACAACAAAACCAGAGCACTGGTAAGAGGTACTTTAGTGGTACACAGAAAAATAATATAGGAGAAAAACTAGATGCAAAAATCTGTGTTAAAACCTAACTTTTAATATAAACCATTAAAAATGGCTAGGAACACACCAAAAAAGGACCAACATACAAAAAACGAAGACGACTAGTACAAACAGAAAATGTATAGGGGGCTGGTGGGAATAGAGAAAGAAGTCCTAATATGACCCTATTGATCCTATCTAATCCCTATCCTACATCAGGATTATCGCCCCAATAGAGGGCGGTCCCGTACGGATCCTAGCCCTCAAACACTGTTGACCCTTACTCTATATTCGAAAGAAAGTCCCAACATGTTTCGATGCCCCTAGATTACATCGCTTCAGGGGACGGTAAGGGGAAATCCTCAGAGACAAAAAGAAAAAGGAGCGTGTATATGTTAACATCAACAGTAGAAATTACATACGTCTATTTAGCCAGAAGTGTAATTTTGTAATGTTACACCTATTTGTCCGGACGCTAGCCCGGACCCCCAGGGGTACAACAATTTTCTGGATATGGCTATAGTCAACAGGGTATGTAACTGCTGGATCTATATACAGGGTCTAGGTGACCAGGAACACCTTATCCAACCGCTAGCACCGATTGGAAGTCATAGAATGGGTGCAGCATTACCTAAAAGGGCTGTGTCCTGGGGTATGGTCGCTCCCAAGTACTTATATAGCATAGTGTGGGTGCCCATTCATGGGACATACATACATCCTCACATAGTGTCCCAAAGGTATACCCACCTCTAGTATTATGTTAGTGTCCAAGATATAGGTAGCACCACAATATATATATATATATATATATTGTTTTGTCTAATCCCAAACCAGGGAGCATATGAAGGTAAAAGATCAAGGAGTCTGTGATGAGAGACAATGGGCAACATAAAAAACATTTAAACGCCAAATTTCATACGCATCATAATAGCCTAGAATGTTGCTGAATTATGAACCTGCTCTACCTCGGGTCATAAATCAGGCGCAGTCTAGCGCTAGGGCGACATTTCTGGCTCAGGTATACCACTTTGAAAGTGATTTTCCTGTTCCAGCAGTAATGCGCCTAGCATTGCCGTAGCGAAGCTATAAATCTATAGCTTCATACGGTTCTAGTGTGCCCCCTCCCACACTCCTCCCAAAATCAGACACATTAAGAAGTGCTGCGGGCGCTCTGTAATGCGCCTGATACTTGCGTACAGGAGGGTTTTCAGTAATGCGCACAAGGCTGGGCCTGATGTCGGGCTGAAAATACGCCAGACTTCTGACGCAGTCCCATTCATACATGTCCCCCTATGAGGATGTACACCCCAAGATAGGCCCTCTGCACTTTCAGGATCTTATGTCGACACACAGAAGATGCTTGTTCTCCATTGTGAGTGCTGTGATAAGATCCTGGAAGTTCAGAACAGCAGATCCTGGGTCACTTCAGGGCAGAAGTGGCATGGGGTAGGGAGGTGAGCATAACTTTTCTAATTTTTGTTCCAGCCTGACCCAATTTCAACATAATTTTCCTAAAGTGGAAAACCCCATTACTTCCTAGAAATATAATCTTTGTATAATCTTTGTGTGGTATGTGTGCCATTCCTTAATGTTGGTGCATCAATTGTTAAAGTTTCCCTTTAAAGATGTATGCTTCGGGCAAATGTTTAGACTTCTCTGTTGTCTTTATAGGGGTCTCCACAAAAGTGCTTTACTTTTTTTTTTTTTATTATTTCTTATCTTCTGCTACATTTCTCTGTTTGTATGTCCTATTTTCTTTAATAAGCTTTCAACTCCTTCCATCCATCATGAGACAAGTTTATTGTGGCTTTCAACTTGTTAACAGAAATGATGATGTTTCATGGAAAATCCTAGTAGTAAGATTAGACTGTTAACTATATTTACTGTCTCAGTAAACGTAAATGTATATCTTTTGTTTTATATCAGGTGATGCCATGTCTACACAGCACTGGTTTCTTGTCGGATTTTCGACTGTAACCAGTGCTCCATAGACCGCAATAGAATATCCAAGCTGTAGTCTACACAGCACAGATTTTCTACTGCAGGATTTCTAAACCACTGGCCCCTGCAGAATACAGAACATGTTTTATCTTCCGGTGGATTCCAGTACACTTCTATGTACTGGGCCAACTGAAATCCACGGTTTTATGTGCAAACCAGTGCCAAAAACCGTGGTATGGTGAAGTTAGAATACCGTTGGATTTCCATTTTAATTTATTCCGTGTAGACTTAACCTTAGGGTTGCCTTTCAATTAGGGTTTATTACAATTATGTGACAACAACAGTGTCTCAGTGCAGGCAAATGTGTCAAAATATGAGACTTTTTCTGCCAGCGTTGTCAAGTGACTTTGTTATTCGAGGCTTAACCTTTCCTTTAGCAAACATAAGACATATGTGCCTTTGTGACTGTGAAATGATCAGGGGTCTGCAGCAGAAGATTCTAATTTCCTTTTTCGTTCTGGGTCATTGGGATTTCTTATTGGCTCTAGTGTCTTGTTTGTCCTGCAAATTACCCTGTAGTAGAACACCCTCTGGCCTAACATTGGGAACACAAGTCCTGATGTGTTGATTTTTATTGTTATTTTATTATGGCTAACAATTAAAATATATCACAGTTTTATAATTGTGAACGTTGTATTATTTCAGCTAAAATAAATGTTTATGATTGACCTTTCATTGTTTTGAAACCTAATATTGTTTTAAGAATACAACTGCACATAGATCTGTAAGGGTATGTTGACACGGTGTACTGCGCCGCGTATAGTACGCGCCACAATATGCCGGGTGTTTTGTAGAGACGAGCTGATCAGCGCGTCTTTCCAAAGCATGGGGTGCCGTCCGGGTGCTGGCCCCATAGACATTTATTGTCAGCGGCACGTATTCGCCGCTAACAATTGACATGTCACTTTTCTCCCCCGGCGTACAATACGATCGTATTGTATGCACAGGTGGATGACACGTCACCCATAGCTCTCTATGAAAGCTGTGGATTACCGTAATTGTGGCGCGCATTTAGCCGCATATAAAGCGAAATACGCAGCAAAATGCACGTCAAAATAAGCCGTGTGTACATACCCTAAGAGTTGTAAGCAACCCATAACACATTCTGCATGTGTAATGATAATTAAATAAATTTGGTAGAATGACTAAATATTTAGATTACCTTTTATATATTTAAAAAAGTCTTATTTTAGGTTTTATAATTACAAGGTAATTCACAATATCCTCTGCATAGAGGAAATCTTCAAGGTACTTAAAAATAAAAAATGTATTAAGGTGAAACATGTCAGACTTGGAGGTAACTCTACAGTACAAGATCACAATCAATAATCCAGATATATTTGTATACCTATAAATGTAGTATAATTCACAGTGTTTTCCATGGACATCACCGTGGCTCTACTGGCTCACAATTTTAGCAGGAGTAAATTTTTTCATTCAGTATTTTGAAGCTGAACACAAGAACAAAAGTTCAAAATTACAAGAACTAACTGCAGTGATGAGGCATTATTGTAGATAGCCCCATTCAGGCAGTATATAGCTCCCACAGACAGTAGATAGCTCTTTTCAGGCAGAATATAGGTCCCCACAGGCAGTAGATCGCTCCGCTCAGGCAGTATATAGATAGCTTCCCACAGGCAGTATACAGATAGCTCCCCTCAGGCAGTATACAGATAGCTCCCCTCAGGCAGTATACAGATAGCTCCCCTCAGGCAGTATACAGATAGCTCCCCACTGGCAGTATATAGATAGCCAGCTCTCTCCACAGGCAGTAAACAGATAGTTCCCCACAGGCAGTATATAGATAGCCAGCACTACCCACAGGCAGTATACAGATAGCTCCCCACAGACAGTATATAGATAGCCAGCACTCCCCACAGCCAGTATATGGATAGCCAGCACTCCCCACAGCCAGTATATGGATAGCCAGCACTCCCCAAAGTCAGTATATGGATAGCCAGCACTCCCCACAGCCGGTATATAGCCCGCTCCCCACAGCCTCTATAAAGCCAGCACCCCAAAGCAGTATATAGCCAGCTCCCCACAGTCAGGATATAGCCAGCTCCCCACAGTCAGGATGTAGCCAGCTCCCCACAGCCTGTATATAGCCAGCTCCCCACAGCCAGTATATAGCCAGCTCCCCACAGCCTGTAGATAGCCAGCTCCCCCCAGCCAGTATATAGCCAGCTCCCCCCAGCCAGTATATAGCCAGTTCCCCACAGCCTGTATACAGCCAGCCCCCCCAGCCAGTATATAGCCAGCTCCCCCCAGCCAGTATATAGCCAGCTCCCCACAGCCTGTATATAGTCAGCTCCCCACAGGCAGGATATAGCCAGCTCCCCACAGCCTGTATATAGCCAGCTCCCCACAGCCAGTATATAGCCAGCTCCCCACAGCCTGTATATAGCCAGCTCCCCACAGCCTGTATATAGCCAGCTCCCCACAGCCTGTATATAGCCAGCTCCCCACAGCCTGTATATAGCCAGCTCCCCACAGCCAGTATATAGCCAGCTCCCCACAGCCAGTATATAGCCAGCTCCCCACAGCCTGTATATAGCCAGCTCCCCACAGCCAGTATATAGCCAGCTACCCACACCCTTTATCTAGCCATCTCCCCCCACCCTTTTTATAGCGAGCTCCCCCCAGCCTGTATATAGCCAGCTCCCCCCAGCCAGTATATAGCCAGCTCCCCACAGCCTCTATAAAGCCAGATCCCCACAGCCAGTATATAGCCAGCTCCCCCAAGCCAGTATATAGCCAGCTCCCCACAGCCTGTATATAGCCAGCTCCCCACAGCCAGTATATAGCCAGCTCCCCACAGCCTGTATATAGCTCCCCACAGCCTGTATATAGTGAAGCGCCCCACAGCCAGTATATAGCCAGCTCCCCACAGCCTGTATATAGTCATCTACCCCCAGCCTGTATATAGCCAGCTCCCCACAGCCAGTATATAGCCAGCTCCCCACAGCAGTATATAGCCAGCTCCCCACAGCCAGTATATAGCCAGCTCCCCACAGCCTGTATATAGCCAGCTCCCCACAGCCAGTATATAGCCAGTTCCCCCAGCCTGTATATAGCCAGCTCCCCACAGCCTGTATATAGCCAGCTCCCCACAGCCAGTATATAGCCAGCTCCCCACAGCCAGTATATAGCCAGCTCCCCCCAGCCAGTATATAGCCAGCTCCCCAAAGCCTGTATTTAGCCATCTCCCCACAGCCCGTATATAGCCAGCTCCCCACAGCCAGTAGATAGCCAGCTCCCCACAGCCGTGAGATGGACAGCTCCCCACAGCCTGATTATAGCCAGCTCCCCACAGCCAGTATATAGCTAGCTCCCCATAGCCAGTATATAGCCAGCTCCCCACAGCCAGTATATAGCCAGACAGCACTCCCCACAGCCTGTATAAAGCCAGTTCCCCACAGTCAGTATATAGCCAGATCCCCACAGCCTGTATATAGCCAGCTCCCCACAGCCTGTATACAGCCAGCTCCCCACAGCCAGTATATAGCCAGCTCCCCACAGCCTGTATATAGCCAGCTCCCCACAGCCTGTATATAGCCAGTTCCCCACAGTCAGTATATAGCCAGTTCCCCCAGCCTGTATATAGCCAGCTTCCCACAGCCTGTATACAGCCAGCTCCCCACAGCCAGTATATAGCCAGTTCCCCCAGCCTGTATATAGCCAGCTTCCCACAGCCTGTATATAGCCAGCTCCCTACAGTAAGTATATAGCCAGCTCCCCACAGCCTGTATATTGCCAGCTCCCCACAGCCAATATATAGCCAGCTCCCCACAGCCTGTATATGGATTCCACAAATAAAAATAATAACATTAATACCTTACTTCTTTCCCAGCCGCCCGCTCCTCCTCTGTCCTCTTCTTTCCCAGCGTGCCGCTGCCTGTCCTCGGTCGCACAGCAAATGACGGGCTATACAACCGAGGACAGGCAGCGGCGCGATGATGTAACTACATTGCGTCGCTGAGCATATGGGACCGCCGCGCACCCTCAGCGCTATGGGTCCGTGGCGGGCCCATGCCCCAGGTCCGACTCTGTGACCTGGATGCCGAGCCCTAGCATGGAGTCCGGGTCACACTGCAGGAAACCAGTGAATGGGCAGCCTGGCATGCGTGCCAGCAGAAATGGCCCTGAGTGCCACCTCTGGAACACGTGCCATAGGTTCGCTACCGCTGCTCTAAGTTATTTTTAGAGTTTTCAGAGTTTTTTCTTTTTAGGGTTACTTTGCCTCTTTGCATCACTTCTGGATCCACATTGTTTCAAATCACTTTCGCTCTGAATTCACTTATGTGACATCTGAGCAATGGTACTGCTGGACTCAGAAGCACAGTGAAGAGGTAGGTTAAGGGCATGTTCACACAGCGTTTTTGGATGAGGTTTTGGACGAGGTTTTCGGAGCGTTTCCTCACCCAAAACCTCGTCCAAACCACATCAAAATCTCGCCTGAAACACGCTTCTGCAGACAAGGTTTTTGATGAGGCTTTGATCAGGTTTGGATCAGGTTTTCGACGAGGTTTTCACCGATACAAATGAATAGCCAGGACAAAAACCACGCTGAAAACGCGCCAGAACCGCACTAAAAACAACGCCACAAAACGCGCCTAAACCGCTCCTACAACACGCTTCAAGAATTGACATAACACTTCTTTTTCATTGCTTCCAAAGAAGCGTGTAAAAACCTCGTCGTGTGTGAACTACAGCAAGGTTTTACATAGGAATCAATTAAATGAACCAGGGGCGTTTTGGAAGCGTTTTGGACGAGGTTTTGGGCGAGGAAATGCTCCGAAAACCTCGTCCAAAACCTCATCCAAAAACGCCGTGTGAACCTGCCCTAATACTTAAAAGGCAACAAAAATCCTGAACCCAACTTTAAGTCACTAAGAAACAATTTTTGTGCTAACTCAAATTGAATTGTTCGGATTCAAGTCGAATTTGATTTTGACCTAAATCCACAGCACAACATGACTCATAACTCATAAGAGTCAAGTGATTGACAGTAGCTGGGTGATGAGGTGCCAGGTGGAATGAGTTTTAGACGGTAGACCAACAACCAGGGAGATGTCAGAAGAGAAAAGCTAGGAGGAACCATGGTCAGGAATAGCCTTGATAATAACAAAAAGATATTTAATAGACATAATGCTAAATCTGTGCAAAAAACAAATTTGCTTTCTTTTCCTGTGGTAGAACTAAATAGGGTAAGAAATAATCTGCTTTTACCAAGCTAGGAGACATTTGGATGGCTGTCCCTGTAATCGTGTGCAGAAAGTAGAATACAAAATCTATGATTAAATGAAAACAAGAGATCAGAAGAAATGCATTCTTATTTGGTTCTAATTCGTAATATGTGATGTATGGAGAGAGAGACAGTACCTATTTTCCAGCCTTTTTGAATGTAATCCATTATGTAGTAACCTGGTGTGCAACAATGAAATCAGATTTATTCTCTTCCACGTCCACCTAATGTTTTCTTCATTTAATGACTTCATCATTTGCTGATTCAGCATGTGCAATTATCTGAATAAATCTATGAGAAAATCGTCTTTGTAATGGAAGCATGAAATTTCCTAAATATTTCAATTTCAACTCGTTTTTCAATTAAACAAATTTTTTCAGCCTTGTTTAGCAGCAAACTATAACATAAAAATATTTAACCATTTATTAGGGTATGTTCACATGGCTTATTTTGAAGTGTAACTGCACGTGTATTTCACCACGTATTGCGCTTAACATGAGGCGAAATCTGCGTCACAATTACGGTGATTCATAGCTGTAATAGAGAGCTATGGATTACGTGTCGTCTCCCCGCACGTACAATGCGATCATATTGTACGCGCGGGGGAGAATTGACATGTCAGTTGTCAGCGGCGATTACGCGCCACTGACAATGCGTGTCTATGGGTCCGGAACCCGGCTGGCCCCCCATGCTTTGGAATTACACGCTGATCAGTGCGTGGTTCTAAAACACATGGCGTATTGTGTCGCGTACTATGCGCGCTGCAATAAGCCATGTGAACATACCCTTAAACTGGAAAAACTCAACATTGTAGAAATATAGTCTATCCTGGCAGTGTTTTAGGGCACTAATTTGAAGTATAATAATAAAAACTTTATGATGAAAATTAAGAATTTAGCATTCCTTATGTGGCACATTTCCAACAATTTGTAAAGGTTAATTCAATACAAACCTTACAATAAGCTTGAATCAGATCAACAGTTTGGTCCATTTACAGAATGGTTCAATATACTTAGTGTAATACCTTCTCTTTTGTATCAGATCTGATGAGCAAGCAAGTTATGCCTATCACTGATACGGTCTAATGCTTTTCTTTCACTGTTGGACTGAGGTTCCTTGAATCCACCAGGGGAATGCTTCTGAGAGCCAACCCCCTCATCTATTCAGCACACAGGAAGATGCACTTTTAATTTGTATTATATTTTTTGCCAACATTGAAAAAACACATGACATATCATCAATAAAGTCTAATAAATTTTTAGGGTGCTTTCACACAGCACGCTTTTGGTGCAGTTTTAACTGTGCTCCAATTAAACTGCCTTTATTACCAGCAAGCTTCTTTCAGTTATCTAAATTGTTTGGAAAGTGAGTAATCAATTAGTGTGATTGTCATCCACAAGACTTCAAACACAGTCATTGATTACTTACTTGAAACACCTTTCTGAAAAATTTAGACAACTGAAAGAAACTTGTGGTAATAAAGGCAGTTTAATTGGAGTGCAGTTAAAACTGCACCAAAACTGCGCTGTGTGAAAGCACCCTTACTTATATCTAATAGTTTGATATTTATATCTAGACTTGTTACTTATACCATAATTAAAAGATATTAGTGGCAAATAAAAATGGAAACTGCAATAAATATTGTCCTTGGGGAAAATTACTGTGTCCATGGCCCCTCAGGTTTCCCTAGATATTCTGGTGCAACAATTCATTCTTTTTTTAAAGTTTAAGTTTTCTATTTTAAGCTGACTGAAAATTACATGTCCCCTTATTTTATTATATGTGTAGCTTTTGCAAATTTGTTCATTTTAAAATTTCCCTATGTTGTCTTCTTTTGAATACCAATTGTATTATAATAGAATATAGCACTGAATGTAAAAAATACATGAATTGTGTTACAATTAGATATGGATGTCATTGTGACTCAGTAGTTAGAATGTTGCATTGCAGAACTGGGGACCTTGGTTCAAACCCCAACATCATCTGCATGGAGTTTGTAGGTTTTCCTTCATATTCTCTGGTTTCCCACATGCTCCAATAACATACTGATACTTTAATCCCTCCAAAGAAAAAAAATACTTCTCTTCATTTTTCTCCTCTCTGCCTTCCAAAAGCCATAACGTTTTTATTTTTTCACCTCCATAAACATATGAGGACTTTTATTTTGCGTGACAAGATTTACTTTCTAACGGTGTCATTTATCCTACCATAGAATATACTGGGAAACCGACTAAAAATTTCTAAGTGGGGCAAAATGTGAAAAGAAAACGTACTTGTGCCATGTTTGCGGGAATTTTGTTTTTGCGGCGTTCAACCTTCAGTAAAAATGATGTGTCATCTGTTTCCGGTATGTTTTGGTGGCGTAAAAAAATTCCAAACATTTTCTATATTTGAAATTTGCGCCGCAGTGGTGTTTTGTTCGACCAATAACTTTTTGTACTAACACCTGCGGATGTCAGTAAGGGTGCAATCCTGCTTCACAACTCCTTAACGCCACCAAGACGTACTCATATGTCCAAGTGGGTTAAGGGGATAATCTGGAATTTAGACTGTAAACCTCAATAGGATTTGGGACCAATGTGACTAATGACAATCTCTGTACAGCGCTGTGGAATATAACCGGGCTACAGACTGTGAGACAGTGACAGGTGACGTTATTGAGGGAAGATACGTTTCCCCTAGAACACTCTCATATGTGACTATAGGGAGCGCATGGATAGATGCGTGTCACCGAGTGGCCTGGACTCGGTGAAGGGAGAGCCGACAGTCTTGTATGTCAGTAGCACTACGCTACTGACATGTGTAGTAAAAGCGGTTCCAATCCGCTTGTGTCTGGGTCGGTTTTTCCTGGAGTGGTCAAAGAGCTGGGTGGGTGGCCACTCCCACGCCCCAGATGAGGCGGGGCTCAGGCCTATAAAGCCTGGGTCTGCGGGCCTGTCATGGCTGCTGATGGTGGAATGCTACAAGCCACATGGTAAGCAGCCCTGTTACTCTGTATATTGGTCTATGTACAAGAGGCACTGAGTGTGTCTCTGCTGTAGTCAGGGCCATTACTGTTTAGTTAGAGCTCAGCCGAGCAGGATTTTGTTTTGTATATTTTGCCTGACATTAAGGCTGTGTTATTTTGTTGCCTTCTAATAAACCCAGGCACAGCCTGGACTTGGACTTTTAATGCTGTGTCCCTGTCTCTGTCTGCCAAAGCCCGGGCTGCTACCTGAGTGTTGATGCTAACCCCCACATATGGTGCTTCGGATGCGGGCAGACAGACGTTTAAAGAGACAAACACGCGTTTAATGGACCGTTTCTGCAATTGTTGCTAAGGGCAATGGCCGGTGAAAAAGTACTTGGATACCGCTTACCTCTATGTCCTGGGTGAAAGCTGCAGCTGCGCATCAATCAGAGACCACCAGGATGGATGAACTTTTAAAACAGCTTATCCAGGCAAACAGTAGCCTGATGACAGCGAACCAGCAGAAGGTGCATGAGGAGGCCATGAGGGCCCAGGCCGAAACCAATGCCCTGCTCATAGAAGCGAACCGTCTCGCCTTAAAGGAGCAGCAACACATTAATAAGCAACTCCAAGAGCAGGTCCTGGCTGTGGCGCAAAATGTGCAGAGAACGCCAAGCTCGCTTACCACCACCCGTGCTGCCGTGCAGTCTTCCCTGCAGAAAATGATGCGTACAGATGACGTCGAGGCCTACCTCCGGGTCTTTGAAAGAGTGGCCGAGCAAGAGAAGCTACCGATGGCTCAGTGTGCTGAAGTGCTGGCACCGTTCCTAACTGGGGAGCCGCAGAAGGCGTATTTCGACCTCAGTGAGCAAGACGCCAAGGACTATCTGAAGTTTAAAAGGCGAGATCCTGGCTTGCTTAGGAGTAAACACGAATGTGCGAGCCCGACGGGTGCACAACTGGACTTTTTCGGACCATCTTCCCGCGCGCTCTCAGATGTACGACCTGATCCACTTGGTGAAAAAATGGCTACAACCCGAGGAGTCTACACCTGCGCAGATAGTGGAAAGAGTCGTCTTGGACAAGTTCGTCCGTTCCTTGCCTCCTGGGATCCAGCGCTGGTTGGACCAAAGCGGACCCCAAAGATTCTGAGCAACTGGTTAACCTGTTCGAAAGGTACAAAGCCACCGAGGAGACTTGCTTCAAGCAGCCTCCCCGGGACGCCCAAGCCCAGGACAGCGCCTCGTCCGGAACATCTTGTAAGAACGGTCCCAAACGGAGGAACAAGAGAGAAAGGGTCTAACTTTGCCGGACCTAGAGGTCTCAAGGTATAATTTCGGGCTACTGCTCAAATCTCAGAGATCCCACCTTGGTAAAAGCCAGGTAAAATGTGAGAGTCATAAATGGGGTGCCTCAATACCCAGGGGCCGATACTATGTTCCCACATATGGCAGTCAACCATGAGCTGTTATACCAGGTTGACAAAGTTCGGGGGGAGGTTGTGGAACAACTAGTGGTACCCCAGCCATACCGGAGAATGGTGTTAGATCTCTCTCATAAGCACGTGTTAGGAGGCCATTTAGGTATGGAAAAGACCAAAGAGCGCATTCTGCAGAGGTTTTTTTGGCCAGGGGTGTACACTGACGTAAAGCGGTACTGTGAGTCCTGCCCCGAGTGCCAGTTAACATCTCCGATGCCCCATTTTCGGAGCCCTCTGGTGCCCTTGCCCATCATAGAAGTACCCTTTGAAAGGATAGCGATGGATCTAGTGGGCCCACTGGTGAAGTCTGCAAGGGGCCATCAGTACATATTGGTGGTGCTGGATTACGCCACCCGGTACCCAGAGGCTGTGCCCTTACGGAATACTTCATCTAAAAGTATTGCCAGGGAATTGTTCTACATGTTCTCCCGGACTGGCATACCGAAAGAGATCCTGACTGACCAGGGAACCCCTTTCATGTCAAGGGTTATGAAAGAATTGTGCAAGTTATTAAACATCAAACATCTGCACACATCGGTATATCACCCACAAACAGACGGCCTGGTTGAAAGGTTTAATAAGACCCTAAAAAGTATGTTAAAGAAGGTGGTTAGTAAGGATGGGAAGGACTGGGATTGTCTTCTGCCGTACCTCATGTTCTCAGTCCGGGAAGTTCCACAGTCGTCCACAGGTTTCTCCCCGTTTGAGCTAGTATATGGTAGACATCCAGGGGCCTTCTAGATATAGGTAAAGAAACCTGAGAGCACGAGTCCACACCTTACAAGAGTGTTATTGAGCACATTTCCCTTATGCAGGACCGTATCGCTGTAGTCATGCCCATCGTTAGGGAGCATTTACAGCAGGCCCAGGAACCCCAAAGCCGGGTGTATAACAGGTCTGCCAAGGTGAGGACCTTCAACCCGGGTGATCGGGTTCTCGTATTAGTGCCCACCTTGGAAAGTAAATTTCTAGCTAAGTGGCAGGGACCTTATGAGATAATTGAAAAGGTCGGGGAGGTAAATTATAAAGTCTGTCAGCCGGGCAAAAGAAAACCAGAACAGCTTTATCATGTAAATTTAATTAAACCGTGGAAAGATAGGGAGACCCTGACAGCTGTAAATACCCCCCAGAGTGTTTCAGAGGTGCGTATATCAGAGTCCCTGTCCAAGTCCCAAAAACAGGAGACCCTCGAATTTGTTCAGAGAAATAAGGATGTGTTCTCTGAGTTACCAGGGCGCACAAAAGTTATAGAGCATGACATTGTCACCGAACCGGGAGTAAAGGTTCATCTGAAACCGTACCGGGTTCCGGAAGCTCGTAGACGGGCCATATCAGAGGAGGTCAAAAAAATGTTGGACCTTGGAGTAATTGAGGAGTCCAGAAGTGAGTGGTCCAGCCCTATTGTGCTGATACCAAAGCCCGATGGTTCATTACGCTTCTGTAACGACTTCAGGAAGCTAAATGCGGTCTCGAAGTTCAATGCGTATCCAATGCCGAGAGTGGACGAGTTGATTGAGAGGTTATGTCAGGCCAGATACTTCTCTACTCTTGACCTTACTAAAGGTTATTGGCAAGTACCCCTTACCAAAAGGGCCAAAGAAAAGACCGCTTTTGCCGCCCCAGATGGTCTGTTTCAGTATGTCTGCTTACCATTTGCTTTGCATGGGGCCCCAGCAACCTTCCAAAGGTTAATGGATATACTTCTCAAGCCCCATCGTCGTTATGCCTCAGCGTATCTCGACAACATAATTATCTTCAGTGAGGACTAGGACAGCCACCTATCTAAGGTACAGGCTGTGCTTGATTCGCTTAGAGAAGCAGGGCTTACAGCAAATCCAAGAAAGTGTGCCTTAGGTCTGGAAGAAGCCCGGTACCTGGGGTATGTAATTGGTAGGGGTGTCATAAAACCGCAAGTCAATAAAGTAGAGGCTATACAAGGCTGGCCACAACCTACTACAAAGAAGCAAGTAAGGGCTTTTTTAGGTATTGTAGGGTATTATCGGAGGTTCATTCCGAACTTCGCTAGCATAGCCGCTCCTCTCACAGACCTGACAAGGCACAGTAAATCAGTTATGGTTACCTGGAGCCAAGAGGCGGAAAGGGCCTTTCAAACGTTAAAAGTGTCCCTGTGTAAACAACCAGTTCTAGTCACCCCTAACTTTAAAGAGGAGTTTATTGTACAGACCGATGCGTCTGACGTGGGGCTAGGTGCAGTCCTTTCCCAGGAGGTAGATGGAGAAGAGCACCCCATCACATATCTAAGCAGGAAGCTCACGCCACCGAAGCGTAACTATAGTATTGTTGAGCGGGAGTGTTTGGCCATCAAGTGGGCCCTTGAGTCCCTCAAGTATTACCTACTGGGAAGACACTTTAGGTTAAACACGGACCATTCGCCACTAACCTGGATGTCCCAGGCAAAAGAGAAAAATGCCAGAGTCACCAGGTGGTTCTTGACATTACAAAATTATAGCTTTTCCGTGGAACATAGGGCTGGAAAGCTACAGGGCAATGCTGACGCGCTGTCAAGAGTCCACTGTTTGATGGCTAAAAGTGTCCGACCCCACAGGCTCGAACAGAGGGGGAGGGTATGTGAGACAGTGACAGGTGGCGTTATTGAGGGAAGATACGTTTCCCCTAGAACACTCTCATATGTGACTATAGGGAGCGCATGAATAGATGCGTGTCACCGAGTGTCCTGGACTCGGTGAAGGGAGAGCCGACAGTCTTGTGTGTCAGTAGCACTACGCTACTGACATGTGTAGTAGAAGCGGTTCCAATCCGCTTGTGTCCGAGTCGGCTTTTCCTGGAGTGGTCAAAGAGCTGGGTGGGTGGCCACTCCCACGCCCCAGGTGAGGCGGGGCTCAGGCCTATAAAGCCTGGGTCTGCAGGCCTGTCATGGCTGCTGATGGTGGAATGCTACAAGCCACATGGTAAGCAGCCCTGTTACTGCATGTAAAGTTCTCTGTACAAGAGGCACTGAGTGTGTCTCTGCTGTAGTCAGGGTCATACTGTTTAGTTAGAGCTCAGCCGAGCAGGATTTTGTTTTGTATATTTTGCCTGACATTAAGGCTGTGTTATTTTGTTGCCTTCTAATAAACCCAGACTTGGACTTTTAATGCTGTGTCCCTGTCTCTGTCTGCCAAAGCCCGGGCTGCTACCTGAGTGTTGATGCTAACCCCCACAATACATATATGAACAAATAAAGATATGGCACTAAAAAACAAACACGTGAGCATTGTGTTATCTGAAATCATCTGACACAATCAAATTTCCAGATTCAAGTTTTATTCAAACTATCCATGTAACAGAAACTATACTGTGTGTGAAATTAGGTCAGAATATTAACGCTTTCCTGCAGATGAATATAACTCTATGTCCAAAATAACTGTGCCTTGCCACAAATAGATGTACAATTATGCCAGGGGATGGCATTGGCACAGGAGCTGTTCCCAGACCTTTAGTATTAGATGCTAGCTTTTATATACAGTCCAAGATCCCCTATAATATTGTAATTGGAAACAACTCGGATCTTATATAACTCAAATGAAGTTCAACATTTTACCTTCTAACAAAATGTCAAGTCAGTTGGCAGTCATGGCCAATAGATTTTTGTAATCTTTGTCTGCATCTGGAGAAAAAATATTTTAAGCATAAAAAGAAGGGGCAGATGTTCACCACTGGGGCAGCACAACTATGGACTCCATTTGAAGTGGTGATAGGCATTAGCCTGTTTTATTATTTAAAATGAACTCAGGTACCTTTTACGAAAAAGAAAAATAGATTTAATTTTTGTGTGTTATTAATGCAGTTGAATAAATCGTATTGTTATGTTGGGTGTACAAGCTGTGGCTCGTGGCTGACAACTGTAACAAAAAAACACACATGGTTTACCGTGAATTACTGTGTTGCCAGGCAAGGTATAGTGTTTGTTACAGCACTTGGGGCCTGATGTTTGAAAACCTTCTAGGTCTAAAACTCACTTTGTTGTCCAAAACAACCAATCACAGCGCCCCTTTCATTTCATATAGTGCTCTGGAAAAATTAGAGGGGCGCTCTGATTGGGTGCTATGGGTAGCAAAGTGAGTTTGAGACCTAGGCAGGTTTCATACACGTGGTCCTTGGTTTGTATATGCTTCCCATATGCTTGTTGAGAAACCATGTTAGATTGCATGTGGCTGTGCCATGTACTTGCCCACACAGTATATTACCATTCTGTGCATACCACATGTGCAACCCATTTAAAAGAGTTTGAACATGATTGACTGACCCACTGTTAACAAAAGCTATTGAATATACAAAGTTGAGTCAAATTATCATGAAGACAAAAAGCAAAATAAAACTTAAAGGGAACCTGTCAGGTGGTTTATGCTGTCCTGAGGGAAAGATGTGATAGAGGGAGGGAAGCTGAACTCTGTGATATATAGAGTTATATGATATAGGACTAGAAGCTGAACTCTGTGTTATATAGGTTATATGGTAGAGGAGAGAAGCTGAGCTCTGTGATATATAGGGTTATATGATAGAGGGGAGAGGAGCAGAGCTCTGTGATATATAGAGTTATATGTTAGAGGAGAGAAGCTGAGCTCTATGATATATAGAGTTATATGATAGAGGAGAGAAGCTGAGCTCTGATATATCGGGTTATATGATAAAGGAGAGAAGCTGAGCTCTGTGATATATAGGGTTATATGATAGAGGAAAAAAGAGCTGAGCTCTGTGATATATAGGGTTATATGATAGAGGAGAGAAGCTGAGCTCTGTGATATATAGAGTTATGTGATAGAGGGAGAGAAGCTGAGCTCTGTGATATTTAGGATTATATGTTAGAGGAGAGGAGCTGAGCTCTGTGATATATCGGGTAATATGACAGAGGAGAGGAGCTGAGCTCTGTGATATATCGGGTAATATGATAGAGGAGATAAGCTGAGCTCTGTGATATATAGGGTTATATGATATAGGGAGAGATGCTGAGCTCTGTGATATATAGGGTTATATGATAGAGGAGAGGAGCTGAGCTCTGTATATATAGGGTTATATGATAGAGGAGAGGAAGCTGAGGCTCTGCGATATATAGGGTTATATGATAGAGGGAGAGAGCAGAGCTCTGTTATATATAGAGTTATTTGATAGAGTAGAGAAGCTGAGCTCAAATGATATATCGGGTTATATGATAAAGGAGGGGAAAGCTGAGGTCTGTGATAAATAGGGTTTTTAATGATAGAGGGAGAGAAGCTGAGCTCTGTGATATATAGGTTTATATGATAGAGGAGAGGAGCTGAGCTCTGTGATATATAGGTTTATATTTAGAGGAGAGGAGCTGAGCTCTGTGATATATCGGGTAATATGACAGAGGAGAGGAGCTGAGCTCTGTGATAAAATCGGGTATATGATAGAGGAGATTAGCTGAGTTCTGTGATATATAGGGTTATATGTTTATAGGGAGAAAATGCTGAGCTCTGTGATATATAGGGTTATATGATAGAGGAGAGGAGCTGAGCTCTGTGATATATAGGGTTATATGATAAAGGAAAGGAGCTGAGCTCTGTGATATATAGGGTTATATGATAGAGCAGAGGAGCTGAGCTCTGTAATATATAGGGTTATATGATATAGGAGAGGAGCTGAGCTATATGAGATATAGGTTTATATGATTTGATGTTGAATTTCTTAGCAACAAGCAGAGAAAATCTGTGAAAATATAACTGAAATTACTGCTGCTCCCACCCTGATACAGTGATTGGCAGTTTGCTCTGTACATATACTGCTGCAGGCAAAGCTGTCAATCACTGTAGCACGACTCCTATTGTCAGTCGAGGAGTTTGGACAGAATTGACTCTGCCTTTTACTCAGAAATCCTGGTCCAAAGTGTATAAACTTAAATATGGCAGAGTTTAGCTTCTTTCTAGTTATCACATTTTACTCTCAGATAGAGAGGCATAGAGAGGCTTATTTAAACAATGGTCATCATGACAATAACATGCATACTAGATCCTAAAGGGAAAATCTCGGGGGGGCGTTGTGTGAGGAAGCACTGAGAGCTCCAGCAGAATCCTGCACGTATCCTGCTTTTATCACCCACATTGGGGCCCCCAACTAACTCCAAAACTGCTAAGGTGCAGCTGAAGACCCTGGCAGGCAGGGGCTCTGAGAAGAGAGGCTCCGAAGAGGTGTTTGGGGCGAATGGCGGTCGTGGGGACCCCAGGAGCTTTGGGGGCACAGAGGCCATTTTATTTTCCCATCCTGCTGCAGGGCTTTTGCACACAAGTAAAGGTCACACTAAAAAAAAAAAAATAAAGTAAGGTACCTGTGTCTCAACTGAACTCAAAAAGGGGCCAAGGGGCAAGCAGTGCAAAAATTTCAGATGGACTTAATAAGATAGAATCAAAGGGAAAGGAAGCATAAAGTGTGGGACTTGTTGTTCTAAAGTGGGGGGAAAGTGCCCAAAGAAAAACCCCAAAATTATTCTATAAGGACTCTCCTGGCCCTTGAGGGGACCCGGGGGTTAAATGCTTACTCTCTCCCCGAAAAATTCTTAAATGGTGCCCCCATTGAAAATTTGCAGTGTGGGGTTTAATGGGCCCGGGAAAAACCGGGCCCTCCTGACCCTACAGCAAAAATCCAGGTGGGGGATGCCCTGAGTCAAAATGGGGGTGGGCCTGGCGGTGGTCATCTCAATCCGCGTAATTGCAAGATAATGGCAGCTATTGCAGCATGTCAGACTGCTCTGACAGTTAACCCCTTACCCACATACCTGGACGTCACCATGGTACGTCCTAGGGCGCTAAGGGAACTCTTTGCAGGGGGATCGCTCCGCTAACCACATGGCAGTTAACCAAGTCGCCAGCGGGTGGCTCCACCCACTCTGGCGCTGTTTAACCCGTCAGACACCAGCGCGGCTAATAGATGGCCACGGCGTCTGTTCCTGAATTGACGATCCGACTGCCCGAAGCGCTATGTGCCGCCGATCCGTTGGACATCACCGGAACACGGCACATCAGATGGTAGGGGAGCCCTTGTAGAAGGCTCCCCCGCTCATCTATACATCTTCCCTTTTTGCCCCACTTACGAGACCGTAGACAGGAAAGTTGGGAGAAACTCCATTTTTGTACCTACCCTTAGAGGCAAAAGTACCCACCCGATTCAATAAAAAACTAACTCAACTACATATTTCCCGTTCGCTAAACACTGTATGCAAAGTAATTAAAAATTCCAAAACGCCATAAAATTTTGCTTTTTTGTGGTCATTTTACGTCACTCAAAAAAATGGAAATAAAATATCAAAAAAAAAGAAGAGTACAGCATGAAGATTCCAAACTAATCGCTAGCATCGTAAAAGAGTACACTTCAGCCCGTAAAAAAAATGCCCACTCCATCAACTGACGTCCTGTAATCGGTCGTTAGTAGAAAAAAGTTCTATTGGTCGCACCCAAAAAATGGAGCGTGTGGCGAAAATTTCAAGAAAATGAAGAAGAGAATGATATGGAAATTTTTTTACCGGATACCACAAACATAACAGAAACCCTACATGTTTGGTTATTTCGGATGATAAACAACCTGTAGCATACAGTAAAACACTTTAAATTTAACGAACAGACTTGAACGCAGGTAATAAGCTCAAAAACACCCAAGCATACATGGCTGGAAATTACGTTTTTTTTTCACATTTGTCACTACTTGGAAATTTTTTTGCACGGAGATTATCTCCCCTAAGTATTTCTATAAGTAATAGTGAATAACACCCAATTTGCAAGTACAATCTTATGTCCCGCAAATGAAATATAAAAGCCCTCTGTGACTATTGTAGGTGCGAAAAATAAAAAAGTTATGGCTTTCAGATGGCCACTGAGGAGGGGAAAACGATCGTGTCACCATAAAAAGATACCTCGACGCAAGGTCCACTTTAGGGGTTAAAATCGATTGTTCTGGGAGAAGGCCAACCGACTATCAAATGATGTATAAAGGGCAGACATGGATAGGGGTGAGGAGAGAGAACAGAGATTGGAGGCACCAGAAGCGGCGAATTGGGAGACTGGTTGAAGACACTACTGCGTACACACAAGGGAGCAGGCTAACCACCAATAAGCGACTAAGCAACAGTTTTAAAAATTCTCCAAGAGTTAGAGTGGAAGATGCCGGAAAACTCTGACACAGCCGTAGAAACAACGTGCCAACATTTTAGCGTCTCCCAGAAGTGGGTGGAAAGGGTGATGAGCAAGAGAAATTCACGTAAAAGATCTTTATACGGTCACTTTGCTATGACCTCCGATTTCTCTCTTTCCGCTCATGCCTTTGTGTGATTGAGATAAGGGTCCTCCACAGTAAGACCCCAACCTGGCCACTGCCACACGCAGGATTCCTGCATCGCGAACTACACGCTCCATTTTGAAATCAGTGATGACATTACCAGTTGACCGCGTTGCTATTTCTTGTGGCAAACACGGTCCTGCAAGGAAAAAAAGGTGAAATTATAAGTAATGAAAGCACAAGGCACTGTCATTTTAACCGGAATTTATAAAACGGGAAAGTCAAAAGAAGAGCGACAATTCAATAGTCTGTAAGGACTCTTCACCCTCCGTAGAATCTAGGCTTCTGAAATATGCGATTTGTACCCCCACGCGTCCTGAGCATTGCTAAGAACCAGAGATTAAGGACTCTGTTCTTTACTTCTCCTGAGGAGGCGATAATGATTGGTTGGAGTGAGTGCGAGACAGGAAGATCGCTGATTGTTACTTCTGTTGATACTCTCGGACGCAATCATGAAATGAAGAGTATATAAGGAGGAATCCTTGTTGTAAGCATTATAGCTGCGGATCATTGGTTCGGAGAATATATTATTAGTATGGCTAATTTTTGGTTTGGCTGGGGCTAGATTGACCTATGGAAGGTATGAATTGTCTTAGTGAATTGAGAGTGTGTTTATGCGTAATCATTATCGATGTGACGCAAAGGAGCAGGGACTAAGTTAGAGTTTACTTGCGCCCTCTTTTACTAAGGGGAATCTCGTAGCTCTTCTCCTTGGCCCGTGCCGGTTCCGGGGCACCGATAGCGTTTCATAGGCTTAGGTGGCAGAGATGCTCTCCCTGATGGGACGCAGAAGAAGTTGAACTTGTTTATCCTCCTTTGGTTAGGATTCACACTATGCTTTATCTCCTCAGTTTCGAGGTGGTCTGAAGTAGAGGCAGGTTAGGCGATGGGGGTTCTGGGATCTTGTTAAGTTGTTGCTGTTATTGTTACATGCTGAGTCGTTTGTGGTAGTGAATGAATTCTTCCTCCAACTTGGGTGTCATACATAGTTCTGGAGAGGTATCCCTTGGAGGTTTGTCAACCAAATGGCGTCTTTTAACAGTAAGATATCCTGGAATGTCAAGGGGATGAATGTGTACAATTAATAAGCGGCTATGGTATCTTTTAATTGATTCTCCAGGCCTCATCATCTAGATAATACTCTCGTATATACAGGAAACTCATTTGATGGGGTCAAAAAGGATTCATAGTACATTGTTAGAGTAGAGACCACATGGGAATTGGGTAGTGTCTTGCTACCATGATCAAGTTTATTCAAATTATGCAAGAGGGTCTCAATTTTGGTTGCGAAGAAGTCTTTCCATTTCCAAGTATATCACAGGTGCATAGTTGACCGAAGGTCTGTTAAAGGTAACATTGTCATGAAGTGCGAAATCCTCAAAGGGCAAATCCAAAAAGAACGAATACGTGAGTTGCGTGGGGGTATATATCCCGACCCTCCTTTTTATACCAGAGAGTCTGTTTAGGACCAAATTAGTCTGCTTTACTGGCACTTTACCTAGCACCCGCACGCCGTGTTATTCAATGGAGACTTTTAATTTATCCTGGGCCAGACCTAGGAATAGATTACACCCCCCAGATCTAGTACACTTACACCTCGTCCTGAGGGCGCATGGGCAGAATAGTCATGTAGTGAGAGCTTACGGAATGTCTGTAGAGATGGTGACGCACTCCGGCTGACATGCAGTTCTCCTGCTATTCAGTGCGACTTACTGGCATCAATGACTCCGCGTAATTGAATCATAGTGTTTGCCAGACCCCCATCGACTATGATCTCGCAGACTCGTGAGATCAATGCGGCATAACTGCCATTAGGGGTATCTCAGACACCCCACACCCCTCCTGATTGGTTAGGGTGAATGATCAGCCAATTGCAAACAGGGGAGCAGTCACATCTGACGGCGTCGTTGAACCCCACCAAGTGTGCTCAAGGTCCCCAAGGGATTCGAAGGGACAGTGGCAGATCGCGACATAGCCAATAATAAATATACTGGGAATTTAATGAGGCTAGCTTAAGACTCCTTGACGGACAGAATGGGATGATCTTTTAAAGGCTGTGTAAAAGGGACAGGAATGTCCTATTATCCTTGCCATCTAAACTCATAGGGACAAGTCCTTTAATAAACGATAAGCGGGACACCTATATGGTGAGTCGCGGTAAGAGGCCCAGGTAGATGAATGCAGACATATAGTAGGCTGCCAGCACGAGGAGAAACAAGGAAAGATGGAAGAGGTACAGAGGCGGAATATAATGTAGAGCTACTACTCATTACTCAATACCACTCAGAAGAGGCTCTATGTCGCCAGAGGCAGCGTTGGTATTTACTGAGGGAGACAGAAGAAAATGGATGAGCTGCCCTTGCTATTTTTGGATAGACATACATCCGGAGAACACACGAAAAACTTAATGTGCTGAGAATTTGAGAGAACTAAAGGGGGGAGCATGAATTGCACAGTACTATTGGGACGTTGCAATGCAGATACTAAATAGACAGACAGTTCGGACTCCTTGAGGAATTCTGGGCTTTCTTGGGTCTCACTGTCACACTTTGCAACAATATTGTGGTGAGGTGAGAGGGATGGCCTCTGGCAGGCCTCCGATTTGGTGGAGGAAATCATAGAAGCGACTAGGCGCAAAATGGCCACCTAGGCTAGGGCCGGGCACCAGATGGCAATCCCTGTGGCAAGTAAGGTATCATAAGTTGTTTGAGTGAGGAGGTGAGAAGTACCAAGACTTATCAAGGGGATATATAATGGGCAGCTTTTGACGGCTGGGAACATTCGGCACCCTAAATCTCAAGAGATGAGGATTCTACCAGATGTTCTGATGATTAACAAACACGAGATCAAGCCAGGCTGGAGTATATGTCAGGTATATGACTCATTTACTACTTATTATACGCATCGATGTAAAGGATCCCTGAGCGAAGGTGCTTGCCGATGAGGATTAATTCTAATAATGCTGTCAATTGAGGAGAGGGGGGATCAGTCAAGGTTCATGCCAGGGAAGTCCACCTGATATATAATCTAAAGACAGGCTAATATACCAACTATGTCCATATAAGTCCTCATGATTACTCCAGGTCCATAGGTTGATTGCGCGGGCACTTGACAACCAAAAAAGCCATATTGAAGAAACTCAATTCTACGAATGGGATTCCATCCGTGGCCAGTAGCGCCGAGCGGCAAGTAATGGTTCCCTTCGGAGGTTGCTGCAATGGATTGGGATTCATTTTTTAGGAACACACCGGACCTGCTCCAAAGTTCTGGAATGGTTATTTGTCCAGCTCTTTTTTGAGTTGAAAAGGGGATACTCCAGGTAGGGAGTGTCCACTTAAGACCCCTCTGCTTGTTTGCGCTGGCTACTTTCGAAACATCTATCACTGAACATAGAAATAATCACTCTCAGATCGAAGGGTGAGAATAGTTTAGGAGGGCATCACAGAGAATGGAGTCTTTACTTGCACCCATTGATATAATTGGTATACATGGCGGATCCTAGCAGGCTCGTCGGATGCTTTTTGCGATTGTTTACTTGAATCGTAGTATGATTCATTTGCGAGGCTTTCATCGGGTTTGAGAGAAGTGAAACTAGGGCCAACGTCACAGGACCGTGTCTATTTCCAGTTGATCCTATTCAGCAGGAGGAAAAGAATCCTCCGAGAAGTCAATTTGAGGGTTCTGATCAGTGATCAGATACTGGATTTCAAGATTCCACAGAGATGTGTACAGAGATTCTGCCGTTACAATGCAAAAGGACATCAATACTAAAATAACTGTCAGCCTTGAAAGACACTTCCATTCTGCCACTCTTCGTTTAGATGTCGAGAGGGAGGCTCCAAATTAATGTTATTTTAAGATGGGTCTCTTTTTACCTCAGAAAATTATTGTTACTAATATGAGATGACAGGGACTGCTCACCATTCTGTAGATTCTCTAGAGCGTAATCTTAATTTCTTAAGGTCTTCTTCGGAGTGCATTGTACTTGTGTCCTTCCTCTGGCTCGGACACCAACTTCCCTCGATGAGGTATAACATACCTAGAATAGGTAAATCTCCAACTACCTGACAGGGCCCTGTGTGTAGGGAATTGACTGGACGGAGAGGGCTTAGGCCACTGCCCGATGTTGTTTACTAGTTCTTATACATGATGAGAGCTGAGTTTCCAGTTAACATATCAATGCCAGAAGCGAGACTTATTGGCTGGCATCTGGACGAGACCTATCGCAAGGTATAACAAGACTGAATAATTGTGTGGTTAGAGTCTTACTGTGGCGTTGGCCAGGCTTTTGATGGAGTTCCTTGATGATGGCCTTTAGAGCTCAAGATCTAGTTTATAGACAGATGGGCAGCAGGTATCCAGGTAGATCATAGTTTTTACTCTCCTGAGAAGATCTACATTGGCACCCACCACTTAACGAAGCGAAGTGAGACGTTCAAGATAGTATCGATATCGGAAAAATGTTTGGTGAGGGGAACAGAGTAATCGAGGGGAAAGAAAGATAGAATAACACTGATAACTTCTATATATTCCCAACTGAGTGTGGTGGAACAGGTGAGGGTTTGCAGAAGTTACGGTATACCTCTCCTTAGAGGATTTTTATAAATTTGGAACCACGAAGCCGCAGTATCAAAATATTGTAGGAGCAGCCTGTATGTGGAGGTGAATTTAGCTGGATTACCATGGAAATTATAACTCGCAATGGTTGGTTCGGAAAGATGGGGATCCTTTTCAGTTAGCGACATACGCATACTAGAGTTTAAATCAAGCTTTGGAGGGAGGTTCTATCACTAGTACTTAGCATGTGAATATTCCAATGGAGGCACTGGCGCTAGAAGGGAAAAGACTACTGCTTAGCGTTTCAGGTCTGCCTAGCAATCGCTATGTAGAACTATCCTGGGCAATAGCCAAAACCGTCCAATCTGAGAAGGAGTCACTTTTGAACACGGTAGGGGACGGTGCGATTTATCCCCTGGTTTTGGAAGATATCATTCTTATGGATGTGAGCTGGCATTATTCCAACATGGCGAGCCACAGTGATTTGTGCTATAGATTCAGCTAATACTCTAGAATAAAGTGGAATGCAACAGACGTTTTTTCATACACTGTCCAGGATTGGCCCATCACATGGGTAAACTGCCTTACCTCGAAATGCAATCAAGATGTGGCTAATGAGAGGGGCTAATATTTTTCCTATGTCGATTTGGGAAATGTCACTGTTACTTAGAGCGCTTTTGGTCCTAAGTTGTCACATGGTTTATTGAAATGAGAAGTTGTGTTTTCGGGAGGTGTTGCGCTCCAGAGCATATCATAGTCCCTCCACCTTGGCCATTGTAGAAGACTTAATTCAGACTAAGTATGAAATGAACTGTTATACAGATTTAATGGATTGTTTTGTGACAAGAAAGGAATATTCCTGTAAAAAATTGGATGATACTCCAGAAAAGCCCCGTATCTAGTTATACCCTGAGAAGCAACTGCGTTAATGTAGATTTGTAATATCATATAGGGCTTAGACTGTTAGTTGAGGACCAAGAGGGCACTGTAACGGACAGGTTAATGGTACTATTTGGGCCTTTCGGCTACGCCTCTCAGTACTGTTAGGTACTAGGACTCTTGACTGCGTATTTGGATGCAAAGGTGGTGGGATGTAATTGTAACAATCAGGACGTACCTAGAATTGGCTGATAGAGATTAATTGAATGAAGTGAGTGTGTCGAATGGGGAGTGAATGCTCTGATACTTATCCTGCTTGAATAACTGATTTGCTTTTATTACCATTCTGATGACGTTGGTATTTTGTGAAACGAATTGTATAGTGAATTGTTTTTCGGTTCTATTTTGGATGGTTGGTATGATTCCTCAGTGTAATGCAAATTTGCAAGGTCCTTAGAATGTCATTGATGGACAACAACATGCGATTGATGGGAATTGGGTTTATATTTGTTTTGTAAAAGATAAGAATTTCTTTCTTATAAATAAACACTTTTAAAGACAGAAAGGTGAAGAATCTCAATGTACTCCAAAATGTAATAGCTTACAAGTAGAATCAATTTCACTATATCCTCCTTAGGGAAATGAGAAATGAATATCAGTTATGTTACTATTTGATGAATTGTATAGGAGTTTTGGATATTCTCTTATCTAGTTGTTTGTATACCTATGTCATCTTTTATAATTTGCTTGTTGTAATCACTCTTTTTTTTTTCCTACGTTTTATTTTTCGTATCATCTTGATTTTGTCTTTTTAACTTTCTGGTAAGGAAATAAACGAACTTCCATTAATACTACATACAAGAAGTTTTTTTGCTTATAGTAACCAGGTGGGATATATAAAGTGCACATGCCTGTGTTGCTGTAGTGACATGCGGCTATAAGAAATAACTTATTTTTTTACTAGTTGCAAGAAAGAGATAATGATTATATTAGCTCTTGTGCACACCAAGAGGTGACAGTAAAACGGCATATCCGTCTCATAGGCTTATTTGATGAATACGGATTTGATCCGCCAGTATTGACGATCGTAAAACCTTAGGGTTCCGATAATCAGTTACTGAAATAAGTTTAGCAGACATTTTTATATTGGTCTATTAATGGGAATTCTCGGCGACAAGTAAAAAAAGGCCGGAAACACCAGAAATCCAATGATAGCATTTCTCAATTTTTGGGCCAGGATTTCGCCTGACGCGATTTAGACAACCCATTATAATGAAATCAGGGGATGGTAAATCCGTCACGAAATACGTTGCTCCATACTAAGTGACATTATTTCCAACTGATTTTCAAATGGTTTTCGGAACGTATATTACGCATCAGCAATCCGAAGTAAAAGACGTCTCTGAAATAAGCCGTTTCGGACTGTGAACAAGCCTAATTCTGAAGAGCCGAGTGAAGCTTGTTAATTGCTTATGTGGTATAAGTGTATTTCGAAGATGGCAACAAATGGCACCATTATGTAACATTACCAGTGTGGAAACTGTGGCATGTTCCGTTGTGCCATTTAATTTGAGCAGATGAACATTAGCTACAAAGGTGCTCCAAGGGCTGACGGAATACCTATATAATGCCAGCCGTATGCAAACTGAACCAGGGAGCTGTCAGATATGTTGTTTAATACAAAATTATAATTACTTTAGTGAAACTGTCTCTAGTGCATTGCAGAGGGATCACTACTACCTGACTAACAAAAGTCTCCATCAACAAGAAATGCTTACCATTCTTCTTAGACCAGTATTAAGAATTGGACCTCTATTGGATGAAGAGACGCGGAATGCTCTTTTTCCAAGAGTACATTTTTATGTGGCATTAAACCATATGAGATCATATAGGATGTGTCAGGGATAAACATCAGAGAACAAACACCCCTGCAACTATTACTGAATAAATACCAAGCTGGTCTGGCATAGTGGTTATAGTACTGGGCATGTTTTCATGGCAATCTCTGGGCCACTCATTAATGTGTAAGGTAGACTCTCAAACTTGAATTTCCGGGGCTATGGATATCAACCTTTGCAGGGTCGCTTACATACCATACATGCTGACTGTCTTCTCTGGCTGTATCGGGATCTTTCTGCTGCCCATGTCATTACAATACTGCGGACAGCTGGCTAAGAATATTCACTTTTTGGTTTATCATGACCAACACTTCCAGTTACTACCCTGGCCTCACTAGATTTCCCTGACTTAACCAACTTGAGGCATCTGTGAAATCCAGTTTGGTTCCTGGTATTACTATATTGATCCTGGTCTCACAATGTGAGATGGCACTGCAGTCCAGCATGGCTCCAGATAACTGTTGTCAGGGGTGAAGGTTGTGGATTTGCCCTGGTCACACTGTACACTGTAAGATGACATTGTAACCATGCCACGGGAGGTGAGAAAGTCTAAGGAGCCTTCAGGTATTCACAGAACCACTGCCAAAGCGGATGGACTTGGCCTGTGTGAGGCTTTCCAGTTTAGCATATTCCCTGATGTGAGCCACATATGGAGTGACAACTGAAATGACTCAAACAATAAGGCTAAACAGGAAGTAGGCTGAGCATGTAACCGGGTCCTAGGCAAGGATCGGTCAAGGGCAATATATAGAGAGTGTTGTATGGCAGGCACAACGAAGTTAGAAGTCCATAAGCAGAGGGTACCAAACACAGGATAAAACAAAGGAACAAAGCAGAATATAAGGCAGAAAACATAAACAAACTGGCTAAGTAAAGAGAGGAGGATTAGTAAAGCAAAGAATGTAGTCCGACACATTGAGTAGGTCACAGTGGAGCACTGGCCCTTTAATCGTTAAAGAAGCCGGGCATGGTGACTGTAAATGTACTAGGATAATAGGCATGTGCAGGCGCAGCCAAAGAACAGAAGGATGGGAGTGGAGAAGGAGCAGGTAGAGACTGAAGTAAATGAGAGAGGACTGCGGGAAGCAGATAGACAAAGACTGTGTCCTCAGTAAGCGAATGGGGACTGGTGCGTGCAAACGCTGTGGCGAACTACCAAGTCAATTAACTGACTCACCAAGCATGTTAGCTGCTTTTGTCTGATGCTGTTTGGAGATGTAAGATATGTGGTAGGTGTATATTAATATAGAATACCAGAAAAAAACAAACTATGCACACACCAATTAACCTCGAAGGGTGCCCGTGCCGTTGACTTATCTTAGTAAAAGAGAAAAATATTTGGTATGAACGGAATGAGAATTTGAAGGTTTTGTCAAAACCAACACCCAACGGGTTTACAAAAAGATTTTGAAAGTTAATCTCTCCAGCAATGGTTGGTGGTGCCCTCAATAGACACTTAGTGCTCAAACCGTCCTCTCTCATCCACTTCAGTTTTAATGCCGTTGTCATAATAACACATTTGAGACTTACTTCTGTCACAATTTATCTTGTTTTGAGATACTTACAATCAATATTTTTCCAATTAAAAATGCTCATTTTTCTGTATTTAGTCCACAAAAAAATCTTATGATAAAAATCTTTACAGTCTGGTTAGAAGTCATATCTGGGCCTAAAGATGTATGAAAAAATCGTTTGCGTCTTAGACCTCATAGCTCTAGCCAAAATGACAGCAACCAGAGCGCTCCTGTTAATTTTTTACAGAGCACTGTAGTGAAAGATAAAAGGGGAGCTATGATTCGGTTGCAACAGAGGGCAACAAAAAGTGAAGTCTTATGAACTAGAATAGTTAGAGTCTCGATATAACGTTGGCCCTAATGATTTCTTCTCTAAGATAGATGACATTCTGCAGATAAACTATTTTCTTGGATATTTTGACCTAGTTATATTTATCTTTAAGTGCATATATATAACTGATTATCTACCATACATTAACTCACTATAATTAAAAAAAATATGACACAAATGTTATATAATATAGTGAGGCATATGGGCCTTTAGATTTATATTTCTGTATATACATAGTAAATTCTTCAGAGATTTTACCAAGATGATACATAGACTTTAAAAAGGACGGACATTTGTGAGGAAACACATCAACTGTATGAAACTGTAGATGTTTTATGTTAAACACCAATTTATTTTAATTGAATTTTTTTTTTTTTTTTTGCTGCTTCACAGTCTATACTTTTTTCACAATGTCACACCTAATCTATATTAAAACTAAAAATCTTTGCAGTTTTGACCAGTGGATCCATTAGTGCGCTTCTGGATCTATTGTTAAGGCTACTTGTTTCACACGGACACAACTGGGTGCAGGTTTGTATCAAGGCAAGTTGCCACCTTGACTTCAGAAGGGCCGGCGTGGACTTAACATTATGTGACAGAAGAAAATTGCTTGCCCGGATTTTGTCACTGTTTCTCGAGTGAACAGTAAGCCAAATGTTAAATTGTGCAGGTATACTCTACTCCTAGACTAGAAAGTAGTCTAAACATGCGCCAGATTTGATTACCTATGATAAATGTGGCGCTATGAGTTGTAAGACTGTCTAGTTCTAGACTTTACACTGTCTAACAAGTAAAGAATACTATTGCCTACATTCTGCCCTACATTTTCATGGTAAATTTGTTCAATCAGTTGAGTTCATTTTCTGAAATGCTGAAAAAATTAAACTGAAAACAGATCCTAGATAGAGACTTTACGAGGATGTTCAAATTAAATTTTTGGAGACATAGATTACTCGATCCAAAACGCATCTAAACCGCATCCAACATGCATCCAACACACTAGGTGCACTGTGTATTGGATGTGCAGATATTAGAATTGAATGGCAAAAGCAGAAAAAATCGCAAGCCTATAGATCTTTTGAGAACAATGAGGGTGTCCTACCGCGTCAAAACGGATACTAGCAATTAGCAGATGCACAATTCTAATTGAAGACTAGGAATCCGAACAAGACGCTATCAGACAGTCGACTGAACATAGGATGTTAAGAACATGCATCGATTCTCTTGAAGTGCAGATGTACATTTTATTGTTGGAAAGCAATGATAAATATCTACACTTGCACATTGAGTTAGATGCGTGTTTTAGTCTCATTTAGAGTCCGAACACCACAGATCCCAAACATGCATCTAAAAACGGATCAAAAAATAGCCAGTCTGTCGTACCAATACCCTTGATTGTTTAATTTATGACACGGTTTCTAGGATTTTTAATGTAGGGTTGTAGTTTTTGTCCTCCTATGATGTATAGACCTCCACTAAAAACGCAACGTTTCAATACGATTAAAGTGCCTTTGGTTTGGGTCATCCTTGGAATCTGAACTTTAGGTGAAAAAACTATAGAAAAAAAAATGACTGTGTTAAAACCCTGGTAAGGTTTTTGGTTGTTTAAATGGATTTTAGAAGGTCATTATAATTACCTGTCCCCACATATGCAAAGCTCCTGTTGACGCCTAACTTTCTGGTTACTTACCACATAGGTCCAATGTTATTGCGTAATCAGACGTGGACATTGGAAGGTCGCAATGTTCACATTTCTAATTGTACAACGCAATTAATCAAAAATGTAGGTCGATAGGTTGATATTACTGGAAAGGAGCGGTTGATAACTGGAACATAGGGCAAGATTATTGAGTACAATGAAAGACATAATACTCCTTTATATGGCTGCAGGTGTTATTGTCGTGTACCATAGTGTGAGTAATTAAGCGAGGCATTATTTTTAGATTCCAGCAAGAAGTGGTTGTTATAGTTGGAGTATCTGTTTGTACTATAGTGATGTACAATACAGAAAATCACCTAGTGTGATTTGCTCTGTTAGGCTAAGCAATATCTCTGTAATGATAACTTTTGTATAAATATATTAAAATCAACAGGCAGTCCCCAGCTTTCAATACGGGGATAAGACTGTAGGTTTGCTACTTAAGCTGAATTTGTTTGCAAGTCGCTTGCTTTGTGGCATGCTGGCACTTGTTTTTTAGTCCCTCTCCACTTATAGCTACAAGCTGCTTGTAGAACATGGAACATACACGTGCCAGCATGCTAACGCAGCACATGCTAAACAAAAGTTACTAAATCAGCACCCTAACAATTAGTACTTGAGTATGGTTTGATCGTTGCCACTGACATTTTGTTACGGTTCCATAACTACAAACTGCAGCATGCCACACATGTGACACGGAATTGTTGGGTTGCTGGTGAACAGCTCAAGGTCATGATGTGAGGCAGGAGGAAGGTAAAAAAGGAGAGGGGCCTGACTGTGTTTGTGATTGACATTATTATGGGGTAGTGATGTGTGTTGAGTCCAGCAACGCTGAAACCCGCCCACATAAGCTCTCTGATAACCATAGAAAGAACAGACTTAAGTCCAGTGACAGGCTGTATATAAAGATCTTATTACAATTACAATCTGTATCATATATGAAGGCGTCATAAATCACTAGGTATTAGAGTTACTCAGTCCAATGAGCCAATAGGCTTGGAATGTTCTCATTGCTTTAATTCCGAGAGATATTTCCTCTCTTGTCATAATGTGAAAGTGATCTTTTAGTATTAAAACTTGAGAGTCAGTCCTATTCGTTGACTGGTCCTGGAAAAGTGTAGTTTTACCCACAGGGCCGTGTCCACAGCTTTTGTCTTATTGTGGTTTCTGATGTGTTTAGATTTACGTCTCCCCTCAGTTGTCAGATTTCCCACTCTGGTTTAACCATGGGGCATTGTGTTGTGTACACAACCATCTGGAGATGATTGTTTTTTTTAAAATGATAATAACTGATTTTTTAGTCCCTTTTGGGTGTTGGGCAGATGTGGATTGTGTTTTTAGTAAGAAGATGGTGCTAAAGGTGGCTACATTCATGTTTCCAAGGGAAGGTGGCTTTATTGGTGATACGGGATGCCTCTAGTAGGAACATTCCTTATACAGTTCCTGTAATGCTGTATCTTAACACGTTCAGATGACAGGCTTATTTTCATTTTCATTAGTTAGTGCGACAGGTTTGATTGCTTTAATACTTTTTCCTACTTCATAGGTTTATTGCTCACTATTTGTTTCACCTTGTAATCGTGATACATAACATTTTTGTGTTTAGGTTATTGTTTTCTTTTTGTGAAATTAGGGAATGTTAAAAAATAAAAAAAACATAGTCAGCTTTACAACTTTTTTCATGTAATTTTTTTTAAAACAGCACAAATGTTGCCAAAATAATTGTATATTGTGTAACTTCTGTCATTGGAGATGTTTGCATTTAAGTGATAAAAGTTTTCGTGAGAGCTGAGGTAGGCCAGTGGCTAAAGTTACGGTTTGGCGTTCGTCAGTAGTTTTTTTTAAATTTTTTTGTGTTTTTTTAGAGAGTTTACTCATAATCGTTGTAACGGGCAAAACAGTAATGTCAGAGAAAAAACCTTTAGGGTTGGCTATAGATTTTTAGAATCAGCTTGATTTTCTTTTGATGATTTCCCTCTAACCAGGACTAGAGTAGTATTAAGACTACAGGGGGAAATAATTTTAGTTACACAGGAATTATAGGCCCCAGCACTGACAGCAGCGATAACTATGGATATTTATAGCCGAATCAGTGACGTGACCACTTGGGGTATAGATAGCAGGAAAAGACAGGAGGCTTCCCTGCTTATCTATGTGTTACTCGCACTCATAAATGCACTGTATATTTAATGATTGTAAGGCAGGTCAGACTGCACTGAGAGATAGACAGTGTCAACGCCAGGATAGTAATATATAGTCAATGAGTAGTAGGTATGTGGTTAAAATTTAATGGTATGTGTGTATGAAGCAAAAAGTAATCTGGAAAATCTTTCTCTTTCTGATCTCTTGTGGTGATACGGGGTTGGAGATCATGGCAGCAATGTACTTAAGATGTTAATGTATGGCTTTAGAATAGACAGACCTAAGGGAAAAAGAACATGCCTAGACTAGTACTCCCTTCTAGTTAATTATCAAGAGAACTGATCTTTGGACGATGTGTGTGACTAGTGTTGTTGAGCGATGTATTATCCGACTCATATGAGTTGAGAAATCTGCCACAAGTTTTTTTATGTTGATTGAGAATTTTATTGTAGATCATGGAGTAATTTAGGTTAAAAATCTGTGCATCATCTATTAAGATTTGCGCCTATTTTCGGGCGCTTCCTGTCCATTTTGGCGGCCAGCAAATCAGCTCTACAGGAAGGAGCAGGTGTGGAGATGTGTCGGTTGCGATGGTCATGACGGGGGACTATGTGTATGTTGCGAATTGGCTGGAAAACACATGATTCTAGTTTCTAATCAATAGTACTGCCGTTTCTGTTCAGACTCTACCAGTGTCTCCTACAGCGTCCTCAGAGGCAGAAAGGAGATGCACTCTGCTTGGTGTCCATAAAAGCTCAGCTAAAATTTTCTATTTCTTGCATCAGAGAAACCTGTCTACTATTAGCTGTGATCCTTACAATTTAGTTAGGATTAGAGATTGGAATAGATATTATGTAGTTAGGTAGAGATTTTTAAAGGGAGCCTTCTACCGCTGTAAAGTAACGGGGGAGAGGGGGGGGAAGCCCCCAGAGGGCGAAACACAGGACAAAGCTCTATAACGAATAATTGGATAAAGTTCACCAAGAGTTAGTGTCTGGGACATTTGCACTGCAATAAGCTTGTATTAATTAACAGTTTTCTATTGAAATATTCTGGATGTATATTGGCGCAGCCTGAACTTATCAAGGTACGCACATCTTTTTCTAGTAACTGCGGTCTCTTTGTTAGGTCGCAAAATCCCTCGTTTTATTATCTCAAGTATACATGATTCAGATAGGGGTTCACACTTTTCCCAAATTTTGCCCATTCCACCTTGTTGATATATCCACCTTGCTCACATAAATTTGAATCCAGCCAATTTTATAGTCACCAACAGCGTGAATTGATAAGAGGTGCTAGAAATATATCTTGGAGATTTTACGATACATAACATGATACGTGTTTTTTGACTTTGGCGCCTAAGCTTTGTTCATTGAGGCAAGCTTGCACTTAAAATTTGATGTCCAAGCAATTTTATAGAGTCACCACAGTGTGTAAAGAGAAAGGTGGCCAAAAATATCTTGTATTATCGATTACATATAAGGTACGTGGGTTTTTTTGACTTTTGGCGCACTTACAGCATGATTGTTCATTGAGGAAGACTGCACTATAAATTTATATGCAGTAATTATACTATAGTTAAACCACAGCGTTGAAATTGAAAGGTGCCAAAAATATCTTGTATTATACGAAATATCCTAAAAAGATACGTGGTTTTTTTGACTTTAGGCGACTACAGCTTTGTTCATTGAAGGCAGCATTGCACTTAATCATGAATCACAAGCAATTTTATAGTCACCACAGGGTGGTAATTGATAGTGCCAAAAATGATCGTGTATATGTAATTCCCTAAAAACACAGGGGGGGCTAACTACACAAAATTCACAAACGAGTGCCGATGAGTAATGCCTCCGCAATAATACGACTAACAGACCTAATGCTCACAAAAATGCATGAACGACGAACTATCCAAAGAAAAATTTTAATTATAAATAGCCGAAGGCTAAGCTACGATTAATATCAAAAATAAACCTAATTATGACAAATAGTGAAAGAAACGAAATAAAAGACATTTCAGATTTCGTTGTTTTTTCACTTTGGCGCAGAGGCGATTTGTTGAAGTCTACTAGTTTTCTCAGTTAGAAATTTGAAATGTCCAGCAATTTTGTACGTCACACAGGTGAATTGTTAGGTGCCAAAAAATCTTTTATTATCCCCAAATACTCATTTTCAGATACGTGTTTTATTCACTTTGGCGCACAGCCAGCTTTGTTTGATAGATATACTTTGCAGAGATATAATTTGAAATTCAGCAATTTTGTAGTTACCAAGGTGAATTGAGAGGTGCCATAAATACCTTTTCATTATATACCCAGAATACATTTCAGAGATACGTGTTTTTTCACTTTGGCGCAGGCCAAGCTTTGTGAATAGACTCTATATTTGCAGTTCAAATTTGAATTCCGCAGACAAAGATTATATGAGTCACCACAGGTGAAGAATGATAGGTGCCAAAAATATACCTTGTATTATATCCCGAAATTTCATTCTGAGAGATAATGTGTTTTTTCACTTTGGCGCAGGCAGCTTTGTTGAATAGATCTACTTTGCAATTTATATTTGAATCCAGCAAATTTTGTTTTGGATTTGAGGGATTTGAGATAGCTGTGACTGTTGCCGGTTCTTTTAATAAGAGACTTTCCAAAACTCTTCCATACCTTCTCAAATTTTTTATATTTCTGAACATGGAGCGATCTAATTCAGGTGGAAAGAGAGCAAAGAGGGGAGAGTCAGGACATGGACTGGTTGAGGTTTCCGAAGAGAAGGTACTAAGGTCCTACTACAATAAAATGTTGTTTGATCTAACAGACTAATTTGTTCTTCTGACAATTGTCCATATTGGCTCCAAAGCGGTCATGCTTTTAATTGTTGGGGGCATATTGGCTGTGACGAGTACAGATAGACTACAGAGTCCTATTGTAAGAAATGTTGTTTTTAACAGACATTTTCTTCACCAATTGTCAAGAGGGAGCTCAGTGGTGATGTTGCTGTCAGAAGTAAAACCAGGAATCAGGTAGGACACTGTTAGATGGACACATTTATTGCAAAATGGACTGATGTTTTTTGCCAATGTTCTTTAACATAGCTATTCAAGAGACCCATGTATTGAGATCAACCCATTAATAACAATTAAAAAAGAGAAACCAATAGACATGGTGGGATTCCCAAGATACTATATTTTAAAAAATGTAGTGTTTTATAGAGATGTATAACTAGACTAAACAAACTTGCAACTGTATAAAATAGTTGGTAAAAAAAATCCTCCGGATGTGTACAAGGAAGGTAATCAGGAAAACTTGATCCAGAATGATAGGTTATTCAGAGGACACTGGAGTATGGTCCACGTGACAGAGAACAAAGTACAGAGACTAGATTTCCTCCAGCAGTTGAGTAATGAGAAAAGAATGCCAAGGAAAAAGGGAACATGGGCTGGGAACAGGCAGTGATTAACACCTCAGTATTTACATGTGCAAGACTCAATGGTCCGACTCTAATCCGGAAGGGGCAAGCGAACTAGACCAGGACGAGGGACAGTATATGTCAGTGAAACTTAAAATGGTGGTTGACAAAGTCTCCTTTTTTACAGGCACTTTTTGAATCTGGTCGATCATGCAGGTTTGGGGCTCATGATCTCGTGCGCCAGGACAAGGTATAGTCAATGTCAGTGAGAGAAACATAAAATGCTGGGTGAAAGACGTGCTTGTTTCCGGCACTTTTTCATCTGGGGTACATGCAGCGCTTTGGGGCTCCATTGATGTGGCCAGAGAAGGACAGGTGATAGTCTATGTCCAGTGAATCTAAATAATGGTGGTTCGAAGAATCCCTTTTTGCCGGCCCATATTTAATCTGGGGGGGTCATGAAGAGTTGGGGCTCATTGCTGATGGCCACGGACAGGTATAGTCAATGTCCAGTGAAACTAAACATGGTTGGATTTGGGGGGGGGAAAGGTGGGGGGGGTGGGAAACTACCTTCTTTCCGGCACTTTTTAATCCTGGGGGTCATTTGCAGGTTTAGGGCTCATGAGGTGGCCAGGGTCGGTAATAGTCAATGTCCAGATGTAACACTAAAATGGTGGATTGTTGAAAGATTCCTTAGTCTTTCCGGCACTTTTGTTGTAAATCTGGGGGTCATGCAGGTTTAGGGCACATGCTGTGGCCCCAGGGGGGACGAGGTATAGTCAATGTCAGAGAAACTAGAGAAAAGTGGTTGGTTTGAAAAAGAACTCCTTTTCCAAAGCACTTGATTTTAATCTGAGGGGTCAGACAGATTTAAATTGGTCCTGTGACTGCAGGTACAGGACCAGATATAGTTGTACTGTTCCAGTTCAAGCCAAATATGGTGGTGAAAAGACTCCCTTTTTCCGGCCACTTTTTTTAAATCTGGGGCTTTTTCAGGTTTGGGGCCCCTCCCTGCGTTCCAGGGGGGGGAAAAATTAATTTCCAGTTCAAGAAAAATAAAGGCTCAAATCATACTGCTTCTGGCACTTTTTTTTTGTGGGGGGGGTGATCCCGGTTTTTAAGGGCCCATGCTGTGGTAAAAGGACGGGTTTTAGTTTGAAAGGGGGGGGGGGGGGGGGGGGGGAATTTTTTTTTTTTTTTGGGGGTTTTTTAAAAACCAAAGTGTTTTCCCCTAAGATGTTGCAGGTACCCAAATTTGACTTTTGTGGATGTTAAATTCCAAAGTTCTCCAGCCTTTTTGGGTGTAAAAAAGAAGGTGTTGTTTTTTACCCCCTTTGGGACTTTTTTGGTCATCGCCCCAAAATTCGCCCCACTAACTATGACTATTTTTTTGTCGTGATGGTGGGCAAATCGACCAAAAAACCGATGTCAAAAGGGGTTCAAAAAATCCCCTCAACACTCCCTTGGGGACTGTTCAGTTTTGGTCCCAGTTTAACTCTGAATTGACCAAATTTGTAAAAAAAAAAAGTTTCTCAAACCCCAAATTCCCCCCTAACATTATTCCTAACCAAAATTTAAACCCCCAAAAATTTGGGGTTTAAGGTTAGGATTTTTTTACAGGGCTTTAGGGTTTAATTTTGTTTTCTTAAAAAAAGGGGTTTAAAATATCCTTATGGCAGCGGGGAAAATTTAAATATAAAAACTTTACAGATGTAAACTTTGGGATGAGACGTCCCCTTGTTGAAACCCCTAAAAACCCTTTTAAAAAAAACCAAAACTTTTAATTGTAATAATGTTTGGGCGGGCCCAAAAATCGGGATTGCTTTAAATTTGGGTGGGTTTTTGACTTCAACAAAAATTTTGGAGCAAAACACTAAGGGTTTTTCCTTTTTTTGGTTTTTGGTTTTTTCTAAAATTTTTGAAAAAGTTGTTTTCTATAGAATGTTTTGATGGGAATCGAATGTATGAGAGGTATATTTATTAGAGATAATGGAATTTTCATAGATAAAGGGTTTAAAACTTAATATTTCGGGCTGTAGGTTTATGGGAGAATGTTTCTTTCTGGTATTACTTTTGATTTTGTTGGGCCCCGGAAATGGTAAACTTGGAGAATGTGTTAAGTATGATACTTGGGTAAAAGGGGTTATTGAAATGGGTTTTTGGAAATTTTAAGCAAAAAGACTTTCAGAGCCTGGCCCAGGGTGAATTTTTGGTTCGGGTTGTAAAAAAAATTTATGGGAAAAAGACTTCTTTACAGTTGTTTGGGCCCTGAAAAGGGTTTCCAAATTTTTGGTGATTTTTTTCAACCTAAGGGCCTTACCCCTACAAATGAAAGGGGTTTGTCTTCCCTTTAAGAAAAATTTATTGGAAATTTAGTATGAATCTGATAAAAAACGACCAATTTATTTGGTTTTTTTCCTCCCAAAGGGGAGATTTTTTCCCTTTTTGAAGCCCACTCTTGCCCCTCCCCCCCCAGCCAAACCCGAAAATTTTCCCACCTGCACTGACGAGGGGCAAATACCCCCAAACAGCTGTTTTGTAGTTGAACTTAATGTTTTTGGGTCAAAAAACCCTTTCACTTTTTAGGCCCGTGGCTTCCATGTGAAAAGAGGATAACTACATCCAAAGGAAAAATGGGTTTTTTTGAAGGGGTCTTCTGTCTTTTCCCAAAAAGCCAAAAGGGGGTTTAAACTTTCGGCCCTCCAGCTGTTGGGAAAAATACAACTCCCATCTTTTCCCCCGGGTTTTAGGAAATTTACAAATTTCATGATGGGAGTTGGAGTTTCCCAAACCCGCTGGAAGGGGCCCCCAGTTTGAACCCCCTGTGACATAAGCCATTTGGGTTTATGCAAAAAAGTCAGTGAGGTCTGAATGGAAAATAAAACCCCACACCGACCCAAATTTTTTGATTTCCCCTCCTCAAAGGGGGATCTTTTCCTTTCGGGGCTACTCTTGCCTTCCCCCCAGGGCCCCAAACCGTAAGTTCTAAAAAACCCCTGACGAGGGGCAAAAAACCCCGAGACAGCTTCTGTAGTTGAACTTAATGGTTTTGGCCCCAAATCCCTTTTACATTGCTTTGGCCCTGCGAGCTTCCTGTGAATGAGGATAACTATTTTCCAATAGAAGGCGCGGTTGGAGCTCTTCAGCTCTTTTCCCTTTTAAGCCATTGGGTTTATGCAAAAAAAGTCAGTTTAGGTTTTTAATGGCAAGGAAACCCTCACACCAACCAATTTATTGGTTCCTCTTCCCCAGGAGGGGATTTTTTCCCTTTTTGATTAAATATTTAAGAATTCCTATGTTTTGGGGTTTGGGAGTTGTTTCCATCCCCTTTTGGGGGTGTTAAATACAGAAATACAAGCTTTTAAAGGTTATCAAAGACCTGGTCAAGCTAGTAATAATGTTTTAAAGATAGCTGGGCCACAATGGAATCTATTTTGAAGCAAAATGCAAAAATCTCGGACACCCTTTAAAAAAAATTGACTAAAACGAATGGCAAAAGAGTCAACTTTTTAAAAGCTTTTTCTGGGTGGCCATAGATAAAAACTAATACTTTTTTAAAATCCCCCAAAGCTACATTTTAAATTTAAATTTACAAGCATAGAACAATCTAAGAAGATGTCTTGCCTGTTCTGTCCTTCCTGACTAATGTTTGATCCTTAATAGACAAACATTTAGCATTGTAATATTAAAAACTATTTCAATAATTGCCCAAAAGGGTAAAAGCTTTTCTTAGGCCCCCTTCATAATTTACATTTAATTTTCTCCACCAGAAGTTTGAAGTCAGAAATATAATCAAAAAAGGGTGTTTCAAATGTATATCAAGCTGTACCTGCATTGTAGCCATCGGTTTTATTAAACCAAACATAATCTACTATGCTTGGTCTAATGAAGTGAAATTTAAAGTAAGTAAAAATTTGAACATGGAAAAAATGTAGGGCCAAAGTAGCCAGTTTATATTGCTTTTCTAGTAATTTGTTCCAGACAAAGTTTCTGGTCAATGGGCTATTTTCAAATTTTGCTTTTTAAATGTAGGGGGTTTTTTGGGAGAAATAATTTTAGGCAAAAGTCAAAATGGTCAAAAGTCATAAGAATACAACTTTAATGTCATCAATGCCATCAATGTCAGACAGAATACAGCGGGATGCAACCATTTGGCTTTGCCTGGAACGCCCTTTAAAATGAATGGAGAGAGGCTAGGCTTGCACATTTTATAATAGAGGGTGAGGGGTTTTTTGGAAAATAAGTGCAGGTCCCAGAGGGGAACCCGCACCCAAAAGCTGATTGACCCATAGGGGAGCAGGGGAAACCCCAGGTGGGCCCTTTGAAACAATAAGAATAGCAGGCCACGGGCAGTATGTACAGTCATGTATAGTAGCTATAGGGTGGGTCCCAAGAATCCACTCCACTTGTGGGCCCCATGAATAAAAATTCTGTTGGGGCCTCCCCCCAAACCCCAGTCCAAAACGCCTGCACTTATTGGACTTTGAAGGCTTTTCCCTTTTTTGGGATTTTTACTTTCAAAAGTCTATGATGGCAAAAATTTCCCTTTTAACATAAAAGAAATGTAAAACCTTAAAGGCCAAAATAAACTTTTTTTTATTGTGGTCACAAAGGGACCTTATTACAATCCTTTTTTTTTTTTTAAGGCGGGGACCGGAAAAAAATAAAGCATCAAATTTGGTATTAATCCCTTAGATGCCATGGTCAATAAAGACTGTGGTATTTAGTTGGTTTCAGGTAAAGGGTGTTTTTTTTTGTCAGGTATCAGCACTCCTTTAAAACTCAATGCATGGTGCTGTGGATTTCCATAAGTGGTTTGATAAAAGGGTTTGAAAATCTCTTTTTCGTATATGGCTTTTTAAGTTCTGCCCGGGAAACAGGACTTAATGAGATGCTGTCAAAATTTTTCCCTTAAAAATGTATAATTACAGGGACATTTTAATAGTTTATTGTATTTCAAGCAATTTAAGTAGTGATGTGTGATAGTGATTTAAACAATATATATTTAAGTGGGACTAAAAAATTGTGAAAGAAAAAATTTAAAAAA